>OX578154.1:28894535-29072035 GCA_951213105.1 Amaurobius ferox
CAATATCTCGAGAACGGTTCATGTTAGCGTTCTAAAATTTATGTCAATCGTTTTCTAATGAAAAATTACATAAGAAATGTCTATTTGCGTAACTTTATTATAGGTTTTGATTTTTTGACGATTTCTTCAAAATTTCACTCAAAAATTTAGGAGGGTTCCGAACATTCGATTGCGTATAAAAATAATAGGCTTCCAGTGTTTATGAATTGTAATTTTTGTACCAAATTTCGTTCAAATCGATCCATTCGTTCGTCAGTCATTGTCTCCACAGGCTCACTGACACACACACACACACAGACATCACTTCAAAAATGTTCGATTCGTGATCAGGGATGCTTGAAACGTGCTCTCCCGTCGAAAACTCGATTTCGAATTTTCGACCCCGTCACAATACTTTCCTTATACATTATGCATATAAGGAAAGAAATCTAGAACTAAATATAATTTTTTGAAATTCGATCGAAAACTTCGAAATTAATTCGAAATTTTATATTTTCTTAACATGACAGCATAGAACAAAATTTAACATAATTATGCATAAAAGGGGTTATTAAGGCTCAATTATCACGATACAGTATAAATCGTTGTAGTGAAATATAGCCGCGATACAATTTTTGTGTTTGTGACATCATTACCCCTATTATGTGACATCATTACCCCGATCATTACGGGGGATATTATCAAGGTTGGTATCAATTGAAATATTATTTCAAGCCCTTTAAAAAATGAAGGGTAACATGCATGATTGTGGACTAACTAAAATCTTTTCTTGCAAAATTTACAAAATAACAAGCTACTTAAAAATGGATTCTGGTTGTCGAAAATGGTCGAGTTAAGCCAGACTCTAGTTAATTAAAAATTAATTCTGTCGACCCTTTTTATTAACACTTTACAACAAATTTGAAAAGTGTTTATGACTTTGCTCATTCAGTCAGTCTGTCTGTCCGTTAGAACGATAACTGCCGTAAAAATGACTTAATCAAAATGATATTTTAGTATGTTGTTCAGACGGTCTGTAGGACCTATGGGAATATAAATAGGAATATCACCCAATTAGTTTTGGATTGAACCCGGGTTGAAAAAATGAAATACATTGAGCCCTATGGGACCTAATTTTTCAAACATTTTTTAAGCGGATTTAAAATTCACAAATTGCTTCGAAAATTTTAGGTAATATTCAATTGGTTCCATAAAATATATAAAAAGAAATTCATCGAAATATATTCAGTAGTTTTTTAAATAAAAATTAAAATAATAATTACACCTCTTATATGAAGCGATCACGTGACCATGATATGAAACGATCACGTGACCCACTTCAAAATGATATATGGCATCCATCTTGTCTCAAAATCGTGATTTTTAAAGTTCTTTTTAATTCATATTGAGTGTTGTATCCGTCCTAAAACTACTTTATTTTTGCTTAAATTCTATGCATCTACATACTGAAACAACGCAATTAGAATATATTTAAGTTTAAATGCTCATCCAAATTTGATTATTTCTGCAACGAAGCCTTATTTTTCATCTATGTAAAATATAAACAGCAAAATATGTAGAATGCGTTGTATTAGAATTGCTGTATTTCTTTAACACAAAATCATTTAGTTCATGGAGTCTGCATAAATAATATGATTGAAATATTCACTGATTTTAAAAAGAGAAGGACGATTTTTTTCGATGAAGCTTTACGCATAGAGTTTAATTACTTGTAGCTCCATGGTCTTAATTTTTAAATAAAATAAATTATTGTAGTATTGTGATGAATGACATGAATGGGAAATAATTTATGAATGAAATGTTGCTTTTATAGAGAGAGCCAGGCATGTTATTTTTTCTATGACGTCATTTGAATGAATTTCAGTTGTTTTCGATGAAGTTTTCAAATATAATAAATTACCGTAGTATTATGATAATTCTAAAATTATTACCGAGGAATGTATCACATTTTAGAGAAGTTTAAACCAGGCAATTTATATTTCAATGCCGTCATTTGAATGTAGTTCATTTTTTTTCCGATGAAGGTTTAAGTTTTCAAATATAATAAATTAATGTAGTATTGTGATAAGTTTTAAAATATTACCGAGGAATGTATTGCATTTTAGACATGTTTAAATAAAATTACTTTAAAGTTGGAAAGTGTTTCATAATCAATGCTTTAAGCATGATAGATCTTTCTTGTTATTAATCTAATAAGTATTCCACACATTTTATAAGACAGAGGTTCTCTCAAATGACGCATCTGGTAATAATGGCGTGTAACACCAGCCCTCAATGTGTATGAATCGTCATCATCTCTTTATAATCCTACTCCAGCTTGCTATTATATTCCATAATTTCTTCTCTGATCCCCCCTCCCCTCTTCATTTATTTTTGGTACGATCACATTAAGAGGGAGCAAGGGGAAAATTAAATAATCCGAAATATCCACACACCACAAGGGAACGATTTGAACGAGACTATCAGTGGTTATAACCACTGTTAATCTCGTTTAAATCTTACTATCATCTCTTAATCGCAAATCATCTACTATAGTAGTAAAGGTGGTCTTAGAATGTACATTTTCGTCAAAATCTCGAACTCGAAAATTTTCAGAAGAGTAATATTTTCTATACAGAGTTCGCAAGAATATCCTTAAGTACCTCCCAATAACTTTGTAAATAAAATTTATGGTGATGTACAAGTTAGGTCTGTTTATAGAATATTGACTTTGCCAGGCCGAATCAAAGTAAATGCTGCGCTCCTAGCGGAAAATTTAAAAAGTTTGGATAAGGACATAATTTGTTGGATAAAAGTTTGTATAACGACCCTGTACATTACCGTGTATTCTAGGGAAAGTGAAAGGAAATAGTATGACCTTATTGAATGTGCGTTTTTTTCTCAATTGTGTAGTCACATCGGAAAAGAAATGTTTCATATTTTACAATAAATAACTTTTTAACAGTTAGCAAATGAAGTATTCAGGGTATAAGCACCTCAGTAACTTTGTAAGGAAATGTTCGTGAGTGTACACATTTGGCCTACCTATAGTGAAGTGACCATGCCCGATCCAATAATTGGGATTGCAGCGCCTTTAGCGGAGAATTTAAACAGTTCGGTTACAAAGCGAGAATAGAAAAAATATCAGTCACAAAGTTGTAGAGGATAACCTAATTTGAGGAAATCGACATCAGGAGCGCACGAAATGTATATATGAAAGGCATATATGGAATACATATGTGTCAAAAAGTGGACTCACCAGGGACTATAACAAGGTGGCATTCTCCCTCGAATTCAAATTTGCATTGTTGCTGACGGTACACAATTTGAAAAGTCTATACATTACATTCCTATGTCTCCAAGTGCTGTTTATTCCCGAATGGAACCTTGATTCATCAATACGTGCGAAAATACTTTTATATAGCGAGAACAGAAATATGTATATTTATTTTTAGGGGAATTAATTTATTTTTTTTGCTTTTCATTTATATTACCTAAACAGTCTAGTTCACTCAAAAGTTGTTGAGCAGTTACAACGAACGGCCAGGAAAAACACATAAATAATACTAATAAATACATGCACAATATATAAAGACAATGCACAAAGACAAAGACAATACACATAGACAAACGTAGACGACACACATAAACATATAATAAAAAACAACCCAGATTCCAATATTATGAATAAAAAGTTTTAGTACAAAAAATATTTAATAGAAAATCAAAAGAAAAGCAAGCAACCAATTTAGGGAAAAGGAATTTAGAAAAGGAAAAGCAGAAAATAAATAAAAGAAAGAAAAAATAAGAATAACATTTAAAGGTAAAATAATAAAACATTTAAAATAGAAAAGAAATAAAACCCTAGAGATACACATATTAAAAAAAATGTAGATAAGTAACATTGATCAAATAATATTAAAAACATAAGCAAGTGATACTATCAGAAATACTCTCAGGAATTAAATACAAGTTTTACTTTAAAAATAAAGATCACCAAAAACTTTTAGCTAAAATTAAATATATTTTATTAAAATCTCCTTTTTACGACGTACAAAAATCACACGGCCATAGCTTTTCCGGGCATTACTGTATCCTTCATCAGTGGCGAAGGGAAAATAAGGGGCGAAAATGTGCTTAAATATAGACTATGACCGCAATATTTAAGCACATGTTTGCCCCTTATTTTTACTTCGCCACTGATGAAGGACATAGTAATGCCCGGAAGAGCTATGGCCGTGTGATTTCTGTACGTTGTAAAACGGAGGTTTTAATAAAACACTTTTAATTGAGGCCAAATATTTTGGTGGTCTTTATTTTTAAAGTATTAACTATTTTGACGTGTTACCATACTACTTTAAACAAGTTTTAATTCTGTTAATTAAAAATTACATTTTTGTTTTTACAAATATCGAAAAACCATAAATTACATTAAATATTTTAATATAATTTCTTGAAGAGCTATATAATTTAAAATACTACACTGGAATTTGCACCTATTATTTTCCTTATATGCATAATGTATAAGGAAAGTATTTGTGACGGGGTCGAAAATTGGAATTCAAGTTTTCGGTCGGAGAGAACGTTTCAAACATCCCTGATCACGAATCAAACATTTTTGAGGTGATGTCTGTGTGTATGTCAATGAGTCTGTGGAGACGATATTTCACGAACGAATGGAGCGATTCGAATGAAATTTGGTACAAAAATCTCAATCCGTGAATACGGGAAGTCAATTGTTTTTAAACGTAATCGAATATTCAGAACCACCCTAAATATTCGAGTGAAATTTTGAAAAAATCATCAAAAAAACCAAAACCTTTAATTAAGTTACGCAAATAGACATTTCTTATGTAATTTTTCCTTAGAAAACGATTGACATACACTTTAGAACGCTAGCATGTACCGTTCTCGATATACTGTACATTTTTCAAATAAATTTATCAAAAATCCCATAAATTAAAAAAAATATTAACTGTTAAGAAACATGTTCACTTATCATATGTAATATCATGCGATAAATTGGATGGCATCATTCTCGTGGATCTAGCTCGTTCCATTCATGAGAAAAGATACTTTGAGTAATACTTTTGTATTTGAAAGCCAATAGTCATTTATCTGTTATAAGAATAACTTATTTCTCCGTTCATAACGCTTGGCGAAATTTTGGCGCCGAATTTGGCGGAATGCCGCCAACTTGGCAACTTTTTAAATGCTACCAAATTAACTAAAATCTCGCCAAATGGATAAAAATGACACTAAAACAATGAAAATGACGACCAACTGTCGAAAATTCAATATCTTGGAAAGCATATAAGTATCTACTATAAGAAAAACCTATTTTTTTTTACTGTAAAAGTTGTAAATTCATTGCATTATATAAGGAAAGTCATGTGTTGCCCACATCAGATTTTTTAAATTGGATGGATTGAATTAAATTCGCTTGCCGTATTTGAATTGATTCCGTTACTAAGCAATATGATATAATTTACGCCAAATAAAATTTTAGAAAATAATCGTTTGCACTTTGCTTTTTTCTATGGAAGCGGTTTTAGTGTGAATGATATTTTTAAAATTACGAGCAACGCCGTGTATATTTTTTAGTGAGGCGATTAAATGCAGTTTATAAATATAATTACAATCGATACATTATTATATTTTACTATATTCGATACAAATGGTCCACGAAAATAACTCATATACAGACAACAAAATAACTTTCCCGTTTCTAAGCTTTTATTTCAGAAGTTATAGAACAAACTGAAATTAATTGAAACTGCTAGAAAGAGAAAGAAAATCCACTCATCAGTGAAACCAATCGATATATTGATTAGCGAAGGTATGCTTAAAAGCACTCAGTTTTTTTTGGTGGTAAAAAAAAAAAGTAAAAAATATATATCAGAAAAAAAAAGCAGCCGAGAAGATCTTAAACAAACCAAATTAATAAATTACTTTCATAGAGCGAAGGCGGTTAATCCCGTGGAAAAGTCTAAAATAAAATCAATTCTGCAACAGTTGTAGTGCAAACAGCACGGTTAGGCATGGAACTAACTCCCTTGGGTACGGAGCCCGAAATAGAGGAAAGGTCCCCGAGGGTGTGGGGTGGGGGTAAGGGAGGGGGTGACGTTATTTCGTTTGAATTACAGTTTCTCGCAATCCGTAAATGAAAAATAAAAGAAATGTATCAATAATTTCTAATGTAATATTTTTACTTTATTGCTTTCTTGAGTCTTAGGAGTTAACGTGCAAGGGAGGTCGTGTGCAACGGCCGAGGTGAAATAGGTCACGAAGCAAGAGCTGGGGTTAGTGAGTGCTAACGAACAAGTGGCGGGTTCCAACGGGTGTATTACTACTGCGTAGCAGGCGGAGTGAAAGATACCGATAAAACGAGTAGGAGGTGAAGACATTTGCATTATTTTCCATTCACTTATCTTCAAAATTTAACATTTTATTATTGAAAACGCTTTTATAGTTTCCATTTGAAAGGAAATAATATTAAAATGATTTAAATAATTAAAAATAAATTCATTATACAAAACTCTAAAATACTGAAGCTATCGTTGACTGTTTTGTGCGTCTTTTGCTTTGACGTTTGTACGGAGATTGGCCTCAGGTATTTTTCGGCTCCGGGAGTGTTTCCTATGGAATAAAAGTCGACTTTTAACCGGGGAACTAGGGGTCACCACCCCCCTAGGCCTTTTCAAATTTCCCTGTTGGCTTTTCTCCACCCACCCCCCTTTTTGAGATTTCTTTGTAGAATTTTTCTCTTTTATTATACTAGACAATTTAGAGCAGCATTGCGCCTACTTGTCTTGTTAATTTTAAATCTTATATTCGTATCTTTTATATGACATTAATATATATATATATATATATATATATATATATATATATATATATATATATATATAATTTAAAAAAAAATTGGCTAAATTATATATATATATATATATATATATATATAATTTAGCCTCTATGTTTTCTATTATCATTTATCCCATTATATTGTAGCTCTTACGGCAGAATATCACCTTTTATAGCCTTTTCGCATTACTTTTTATTTCGCACGATTTGCAACAGCAGTTCTCAACTTTTATTTTTTTGCGATTGGCAACATTGGTTTCTTCATCCAAGGCTTCAGTGGATCAGACATTGCAATGTTTTTTCAGGTATTCTTGTTTCCTATAATTTTTCAACATTTATGCATGTCGTCCAAGTTGTCAGTGTTTATAGATATAATCTATCACTGATATCAAAAAACACGCATTTTGTGTTCATTTTGATAAAATACTTGGACTTGAAGAAGAGTTTTATCGAAATGAAACATTTCATTTATTTAGGCCTACTGCTTATCCAAGTGTATAGTTTTAATGCTGAGATTTTATTTGATTTTCTGTTATCTATTTCATTCCACTGATATTTGTTGATTATCTTCAGCCTGATGACTAGAAATTTGCGTTTTATTTTCCACTAGATTGATGATTCTCTATTTAATACTTCTTTTTATTAGGCATTTTTTAATGTTAGGGTTTTTTGAGTTACAACTTCTCTCAATCCTTTCATTGGAATTTGAAATTATTATATATATATCTATATATATCTATATATATATCTATCTATATATCTATATATATATATATATATATATATATATATATATATATCTATATATATATATATATATATATATATATATATATATATATATATATATATATATATATATATATATATATATATATATATATATATATATATATATATATATATATATATATATATATATACATATATATATACACTTAATGGAATCTTTGTCACTGCATCACGAAAAAACTACAAAACGTGCAGTTCTGAAATATTTTAGACTACTATGAGTCCGTAGATGCACAAGAACGTTTTTCGTAATGGCGTAAGAATGATTTCAATATTATGAAATAATTATTAAAATATTTTAGTATATGGACAATATTGCTTATTGCGGATGCTATCACCATTGATAATGCCAAGTTAGATTTGTGCGAAATATAAGTTAAGTGGCTAATTAGAAATTGCTTTATATGTTGCCATCCGAAAAAGTCTCAAATGTACAATTCAAAGTTAAATACGCTGTGCCATGGATCTAGTACATTCATTTTTCGTTATAAGAAAAGCAAATTCATTTCAGTTTATAGGGAGAGCTATGTGTTACTTTTTAACATTTTCCAACGTAGTTTAAACGTGTTTATGACTTTGGACATTCTGTTTGTCTGGCCGTTCGTACGATAAGAATGTAAAAACGGATTTATCAAAATGAAATTTTAGTATATTGTTGAGAAGGTCTGTGGGACCTACGGGAATGAAAATGAACAATACCACCCAATTAGTTTCGGATTGAACCCGGGTTGAAAAAAAGAAATACATTGAACCCTATGGGTCATAATTTTTCAAAAAATTTTTAAGTTAAAATTTACAAATTAGTTAAAATTAATTTAGTTAAAATTTACAAATTGCTTCGAAAATTATAGGAAATACTCAAATTATCCCATAAAATATATAAATAAAAATTGAGCAAAATATGTTCGGTAGTTCTTTGAATAAAAATTGAAATAATAATGAAATAATAAGCAGCAAATGGGGAAGCTAAGCTTCCCCATTTGCTGCTTGGAGTGACGTCACTTTCGATCTGTGCTGCGTGAAGTGACGTCACAAACGCCCCAAAGCTGTTTTGCGGACGGTTTGTTGTCCCAAATTACTGTCGTGATATAGGGGCCTAAGTCATCACTCAGTGACCAATCGGCTTCCTTGTTACACCAATAATTTGCTAAATAAATAAGAGATTCCTTGGAATATTTTTCCATTTATAAAAATCTAAATCGGAGTATAGAAACGTGATTCTCATTAGCAACGTCTACCGTACATTTTTTATAGTGTTTTTTGTCAATCTGTTAGGGAAAAAACAAACATCGCCAGAAAAGAAAGTCTCCAGCTATCATGCTGTAAAGAGGTCATCAAATTCAATGGTAGTGTCATTATCTCAGACGTGAGATCAACACAGATCATAAAACTGACCCTCCCCCCCCCCCCTGGCCAATTTGAAGAGTTGTAGTAGGAGAAAAATAATTGTGTGACCATCCCTGTATTTTTTTAACTGGCTGTTAAATGTAGCTTCTGCAAGCGCTTAATGCAACGTTACAATGAAATATTTCTATCACATAGCAGGGCATTGCATATAAGTAACGTCACATTATTTTTTATAAATTTTGTTCGAATTGTGAGCAATTTGTGTAAACGTAATTTTCACGACATTGCAATACTAGGAAACAATTCAGGCGACCAAAACCACATTTTTTATAATATACCCTGTTATACACGTAGAAAAACTATGTCGATATTTTTTAAATGGTTCTTATGCTGTGCTCAATGAGCACGGCCTAAGTAATTCGTGCTTCTTGTGTTCATTGTTTGTTGTATGTGTGGCGGAGCTGCATTGCGTTACACACTGCTGCGAAAAACATCCCCGTTTATTCCCTTGGCCTTGAAGAATTCTTTTTGGCCCGACGACATAGCGCAGGATCAGCAATCTAAAAGTTCCGAGTTTGAATCTATCCCCCACTATCGGGGAACTGCGGCCCCCCACGGCCCTTTTATATGCTTATTTTTACTTTCCCTGCAATACATGGTAATGTATAGGGAAAGTATTGGAATCATGCCGAAAATCGCAACTCGAGTTTTCGACGGATCTACACGTTTCGAGACCTCTAGAATACGAAAAAACCATTTTTAGCGTGACGTCTATGTGTGTGTCTGTCTGTGTGTCTGTCTGTCTGTGTGTCTGTCTGTGCAGATTTTGTATCCACTCTAACTAAAAAAGTAATTGACCGAATTTCATAAAATTTGGTAGGTAAGTCACTTGTGGGCGAATCTGGTGCTGATTAGTTTTGGGCACGATTTGGGATAAAAGAACCCGCCTTTTTTTGCGAAATGGCCCGCAAAAGCTTGTATCCACTCTAACTGAAAAACTAATAGACCGAATCTCACAAAATTCGGTAGATGAATCACTTGTAGTTTATCCTGGTGCTGATTAGATTTTGGTACGATTCGGAAAAAAATAACCTGCCTTTTTTTGCAAAATGGCCCGCAAAAATCGTCAAAATCTAAACTAAAGAACTAGGTATACTCAAATATACCTATTAAATGCTTATTTAATACGTAATGTTTAACGACGAAAAGAATACGACCAACCCCATTACACTAGGACTAGCCGTTCTTAAGATATTTTAGTTTTTCGAATTTTCTCTACGCCACCTTCGAAAAAAAGCCCGGTTACCGAATGAGAACGAAAATTGAATTAAAAGTGAAATAAATTTAATTAAATAAAGAGAACGCGAATATAAGTCTGCAGGGAAAGTCATGTGCTGCCCACATCAGATTTTTAGTTTTATTATATTAATGATAATGCGAACGAGGTGGCTGAGCGATCAAGGCAAGCGTTGTTTCGTGCTCTCTCGACTGCCGTGTTGTGGGTTCAAGTCCCACGTACGGATATGGATGTTGTGTTGTTGGGCATAGTGTGTTCCGCCCCCACTGGTGTGCCGGAGCAACGTTATGTAGCGGATAGTTCACGATGCTGGCCAATGTATAGACGAATGATGGAATCAAGTGTCTTGATACATTCCACCATTCATCTATACATTGGCCAGCATCGTGAACTATCCGCTACACAACGTTGCTCTGTAATTTAATTTTTACATGTTGGAGATAAGTGCTCAATGTAAATTGCAAAAATGTTGAAAGTAAGGTAGGAAATAAGACTACGTTAATGAAATAGTCCTCCCATTAATTTTTAAAAAGTTACACTTTTTAAATTTTTATACGATCCTCTCAGACAAATTGGGTCAATCAGAATTTTTTTATTTTTAATGCAACAAGATCATTAAAAAAAAAACCCCACATATCTGTATCTTTAAAATTGAGCGAGTTATATTTAATTGAAAATTGAACATTGTGAATGGGAACCCTATATAAAATTTGAAATATAAATTTGTGACATTTCACAAATATATAAAACTGGATGATAATACATAGGATGATCAACCGCGTAGTGAGTACCACTGCTTTATATGATCTCTGTCTGTGTAATGCTTTATTTGGATGCATTTGTGATAAAAAAATTTGATACATATTAACGAATTTTTGATCTAAACATTTTACATCGTCGACTTGTGTATATGATCCCTATTTTCACTGATGAAACAGCCTTTCACATGGTACGAAAAAGTGGTATAGGTCAGATTTTTTTACGGCATCATAATTCAGTTGATTTTAAAGATACAGATATGCGGTTTTTAACACTTTACAACAAAGTTGAAAAGTGTTTATGACTTTGTTCATTCTGTCTGTCTGTCTGTCTGTCTGTCTGTCTGTCTGTCTGTCTGTCCGTTAGCACGATAACTGCCGTAAAAATGACTTAATCAAAATGAAATTTTAGTATGTTGTTCAGACGGTCTATAGGAACTATGGGAATATAAATGAATAATATCACACAATTAGTTTTGGATAGAACCCGGGTTGAAAAAATGGAATACATTGAGCCCTATGGGACCTAATTTTTCAAGCATTTTTTAAGCGGATTTAAAATTCACAAATTGCTTCGAAAATTTTAGGCAATATTCAAATTGTTCCATAAAATATATAAAAAAAAATTCAGCGAAATATATTCAGTAGTTTTTTAAATAAAAATTAAAATAATAATAACACCTCTTATATGAAGCGATCACGTGTCCATGATATGAAACGATCACATGACCCACTTCAAAATGATATATGGCATCCATCTTGTGTCAAAATCGTGATTTTTAAAGTTCTTTTTAATTCATATTGAGTGTTGTATCCGTCTTAAAACAACTTTATTTTTGCCTAAATTCTGTGCATCTACATACTAAAACAACGCAATGACAATATATTTCAGTTTAAATGCTCATCCAAATATGATTATTTCTACTATTAAGCCTATTTTTCACCTATGTAAAATGTAAACAGCAAAATATATAGAATGAGTTGTATTAGAATCGCTGTAATTCTTTAACACAAAATAATTTAGTCCATGGAGTCTGCTTAGCTGATATGAATGAAATATTTATTGATTTTTGAAAGAGAAGGACGATATTTTTCGATGAAGTTTTAAGCATAGAGTTTATGAATTGTAGCTCCATGGTCTTAATTTTTAAATAAAATAAATTATTATAGTATTGTGATGAATGACATGAATGGGGGAATTATTTTTTATGAATGAAATGTTGCTTTTATAGAGAGAGCCAGGCGTGTTATTTTTTTATGACGTCATTTGAATGAATTTTAATTGTTTTCGATGAAGTTTTCAAATATAATAAATTATCGTAGTATTATGATAATTCTAAAATTATTACCGAGGAATATATCACATTTTAGAGATATTTAAACCAGGCAATTTATACTTTAATGCCGTCATTTGAATGAAGTTAATTTTTTTCGATGAAGGTTTAAGGTTTCAAATATAATAAATTAATGTAGTATTGTGATAAGTTTTAAAATATTATCGAGGACTGTATTGCATTTTAGACATGTTTAAATGAAATTGCATTGAAGTTGGAAAGTGTTTCATAATCAATGCTTTAAGCATGATTGATCTTTCTTGTTTTAATGATCTTATTGCTTTAAAAATAAAAAAAATCGAATTGACCAAATTTGTCTAAGGGGTTCGTATAAAAATTTAAAAAGTATAAATTTTTGAAATGAATAGGAGGACTATTTCATTAACGCAGTCTTATTTTCTAACTTACTTTCAACATTTTTGCAATTTACATTGCCCACTCTTATCTCCAACAGGTAAAGAATTAAAGCGCGTTTCATTCTCTTTGGGACACCCAGTATCGGGTTCCTGGTAAAGTCTTTAAGTATTCCGATAACTTTGTAAAAAAAGATCCATGAGTGTGCACGTCAGGTCTATTTTATGGTAAAGTGGCCATGTTCGATCAAAAAAAAAAAGAAAAAAAAAGATTGCAACGCCTCCTGGTGGATAATTTAAAAAATTAGGATAACCAATTCGGTAACAAAGCTAGATAGATAATAAAATCCATCTGATGAGTAACAATTGAACATGAAACTGAAAACATTTATTTGATTTAATTAGGGCTATTGGTAAATTGCTATCCTATTCAGAAATATGATGCAATAAACAACCTTTACATACAACTCTCCTACACTTTGTCGAATCCTACGCATTGGGAAATGTCAAAACATTTCGTAACTGTCATTTTTCATCTATCTCGCTTGTTGCCGGGTACGTTATTCCAACTTCTGCTAAGGATGTTGCAATCCCTTTTACTCGATCGTGTATGGTTACATTACTATAGATAGGTAAAACTTGTAAACTTGAGGACATTTCCTTACAAAGTTATTGGTGTGTAATGGCTTCCTATAGGAACTTTGTAGAGCTCAGTGGTTACCGTAGAGGTTTGCAAAATTTAAGAGATATTACACGTTTTAAAGTTGCCACTGGTTCATCCATGCTGGTTAATGCTATGGAAGTATAATTCTCAATTAATATCAAGCAAAGTTCCATATTGCTAAGAAATAAATTTAAACAACATGCCG
This sequence comes from Amaurobius ferox, assembly GCA_951213105.1. Classification (NCBI taxonomy): domain Eukaryota; kingdom Metazoa; phylum Arthropoda; class Arachnida; order Araneae; family Amaurobiidae; genus Amaurobius; species Amaurobius ferox. Next base: position 28,908,129 of record OX578154.1, read on the forward strand.
TTTTTTTATGGGGCTTTGGAATTCCAAATGGTCACCCATGCTGATTAATGCTATGGAAGTATAATTCTCAATATCAAGCAAAGTTCCATATTGTTAAGAAATAAATTAAAACAACATGCCATAATGTTTATGGGGGTTTGGAATTCCAAATGGCCGCAGTAGAACATAAGGGAGAGTAGATAACGCTGATAAGACCAGTAGTCGGAAGTAGCGCGCTATAAGTAGCGAAACTACAGTAGTCACTACTTTTTCTCGTAGTTTGTAGTGTAACGCGCTACTTTAAGTAGCGTAGCGAGTAGCGCGATACAATAAATTACAAGTCTGACAAGAGTTTTGACGCTACTTTTAACGTTACTTCAGTAAACAAACAAGATGCCATTCTATATATCATGTGATGACCTTTTCTTCATTTGTATGAAATTTAGTGTTCTGCGAAAAGATGTACGATGAGCGGCTGCAGAGCAAGGAAGGCCTCATGAAGTTGAATTTTTATATGGATATATTCAGATGTGTTATTTCTCAAAAGATCCTGCTTATCTGATTGCAATTTTGAGATTCAAATTCTACTAAAAATGAACAAATATGTTTTTAAATAAATAGTTTTTACTTTTATTTTATATTTTTAATAAATAAAATGGATGCATGTCAACTTTAATTAAACTTTAAAATCAAAAGCAATTAAAAATAGGTTTAAAAGTCCCTTAATAAAATCTTCTTTCCTAGACGTACAAAAATTGCACGACCGAAAGCGCTTTGACAGTGTAATTTTTGTACGTCGAGGAAAGGAAATTTTATTATGGGACTTTTAAACCTATTTTTGGTTGTCTTTGATTTTAAAGTTTATACTTTTATTTTATTTTACTGTTTTCAGAAGTGTCGAAAGCCCAGACCACCCGACTCGTCCGAGGACTTAGAGCAGCTATTTGGATGGCCGGGTTTTCAGAAGTGTGTAAACCCGGCCATCCAAATAGCTGCTTTAAGTCCTCGTATAATAGTTTTCAGAAGTGTGTAAAAGCGTAAAAATTGATAAGCTGATCAGTAAATTTGGGAATCAGTAAATTTTAGTGATTCAGAACAAGTCTGTTAAATGACTACAGTATACCCATACCCTCAACTTTTTGTGAAAACTGAAGCTGTGGCGAAATTCGTCTTATAAAAGTAGTTACGCAGTGACTACATTTTAAAATTGGTTTGTAGTCACTACTTTTTAAAAAAAGTTGTTGTAGTTAATTATATTTGTCATAATGTAATTGTAGTTGTAGATCATTACAATAGTAAAGTAGTTTTTCCAACCACTGCCCTTGAGCTGGATACGGCTTTAGCTCAACGTCAAAATGCTAGCCTATATATGGGCACAGGATCAAAACCATGGCACTGCCAAGTTGGCGATTTCACCTTCTCGATATAGGGGTAAAATTAAATATAAAAACTTACCTGGTGCACGAAGACGTCCGGACCCCCGTCATTGGGGGTTATAAAGCCCCATCCTTTCGCAACGTTAAACCACTTGCATTTGCCACGGCGTCGGCTCACAAGGGATTCCCCTTCGCCTCCACCTGAAATAAAAACACAGCCATCAGTTTTGGAAACTCTTAGAATAGAAATCGGAGAGAAAATCTAAAGGGCGTAGTGTTTAATTTTCCTTTCAAAATTCAGTAAATGTGTGTCAATTATTAGTACGGAGCAATTAAAAATACTCCTTAATTGTTTTCGAAATTAATTTTATTAGTAAAATCAACTGAAATATACTCGTAGCTCAACTCGATATCCTCATACTAGAATTCATTTTTAAGTAGTTTTTTTTTTTCAAATTTTACAAGTGAAATTTTGAAAAATCGATATCGTTGGTCCAAATGATAACAATTATAACGTCCTCCAGTTCTCCTTTCAGACAGACATGCAGGCAGATAGACAGACGGACATCACTCCGAAAATAGTCAAAACAGGAGGTCTTAAAACCTATATTGACATCAAAATCTCGAATTCGAAAATTTTCGTGAAAACAATATTTTCTCTCTCTCTCTTCTCCATATATTACATACAATGAGAAAGGACAAATACAATCTCAGCATGCCCTCAGTTGTTGCTATAATAGGGGAGATCGCCATACAGAACACATTCAGAAATTTAATTACATTGATAGCTAGCAGATATACCCGACGTTGCTTGTGATTAAAAATGTGCAAATTCTAGTAGTGTTCTATATGATATTGTTCTTAAAAAATATCATTAAATTAATTACTTTAGAACCTTTGCGCTTGTTATACAAAATTATCTGCACTGGTAAATCTGTAAAATAAAACATCTTGGTCCCGTTTGTAAACCAATTAACAAAAAATTGAAAGTTTATTTGGCAAAAAGGTTGCTAGTCTCTTGGCGATATCATACCGAGGGGGAAATAATCGCTTGTTAAGCATACGCCTAAATTAAAACGCTAAAATGGTTGGCAAAGTTATACTCCTGCCATTTTTGTCCCGTTGCAATAATCGATTAAATACAGCAGAAAATATATGAATTCGAAAAATCTTTGCCCAAATACAACAGATGACCAAAAAATTGAAAATGTCGATAATTTTCGAAACCTTTTATTCTAAAACCGTAACTTATATACGACTCAATTAAAATATAACACTTTTCTTTTATAAAATTAATTAATTTATATATCAATTTCGTTATTATATAAACCAGAATGAAAATAGTATGGTGGTTAAATATTTCAATTAACTCCGTTACTAAGCAACATGATATCATTTTCTAAGTTACAGAAAATAATCGTCTGCACTTTGCTGTATCGATAGAAACGTTTTTTACTTTCCTTATATAATAGAGTATAATGTATGCGAAAAATATTGTGACGGGGTCGAAAATTCGAATTTGAGTTTTCTATGGAAGACAACGTTTCAAGCATTTCTGAACTCGAATTGAACGTTTTTGGGTGTATGTGTATGTGTGTGTGAGTCTGCGGATGCGGATGAGATATCTCACAAACGAATGGAGCGTTTCGACCACAGCAACAAACAGCAACAAATCTATTGATTTTATAACTCGCAAACTCGAAGTGATACCCCCCCCCCCAATCAAAAAAAAAAAAAATCTAAATTGATAACCCACAAAATCGAAATTTGTTAATAAGAGAAAGCAATGTATTGAACACATCAATTTTTACTTTCTCATACTCTGTAAAAAAGTATAGGGAAAGTGCTGCTTTCATGAAAATTTTCGAATTCGAGATTTTGATGCCAATATATGTTTTAAGACCTTCTGAACACGTTTAAACTATTTTGGGAGTGATGTCCGTCTGTTTGTCTTACAGCCTGTCTGTATGTCTGTGGTCGATTTCTTGTGCACACTAAAGCGGCCACAAATATTAATGAATTTTCACTAAACTTTACATCCTGCTTTATTATAAAAAAAATCTGATGTGGGCAGCACATGACTTTACTTATATAATGCAATGAATTTACTACTTTTACAGTAAAAAAAAATTTTTTTTTATAGTAATTATTTATATTCTTTCCAAGATATTGAATTTTCGTCAATGAGTTGTCATTTTACATGTCGTCATCATCAATGAGTCGTCATTGATTTAGCGTCATTTTTATCCATTTGGCGAGTTTTTCATTAATTTAGCAACATTGAAAAAAGTCGCTAAGTTGGCAACATTCCACCAAATTCGTCGCCAAAATATCGCCAAACGTTACGGACAGAGGAATAAGTTATTCTTATAGCAGATAAATGACTATTGGCGTTCAATTACAGTAGTATTACTCAAAATATCTTTTCTCATGAATGGAATGAGCTAGATCCACGAGAATGATGTCACCCAATTTATCGCATGGTATTACATATGGAAAGTGAAAATGTTTTTCAATAGGAAATATTTTATTTTTATTTTATATGACTTTTTGATAATTTTTTTGAAAAATGTGCAATATCTCAAGAACGGGTCATGTTAGCGTTCTAAAATTTATATCAATCGTTTTCTAATGAAAAATTACATAAGAAATGCCAATTTGCGTAACTTTATTAGCGGTTTTGATTTTTTGACGAATTTTTCAAAATTTCACTCGAAAATTTAGGGGGGTTCTGAACATTCGATTGCGTATAAAAACAACAGGCTTCCATTGTTTACGGATTGTGATTTTTGTACCAAATTTCGTCAGTTATCGTCTCCACAGACTCACTGACACACACACACACACACACACACACACACACACACACACACACACACACACACACACACACACACACACACACACACACACACACACAGACAGACATCACCTCAAAAATGTTTGATTCGTGATCAGGGATGCTTGAAACGCGCTCTCCCGTCGAAAACTCGAATTCGTATTTTCGACCCAGTCGCAGTACTTTCCTTATACATTATGTATATAGGGAAAGTGAAAATCTAGAACTGGATTCTTTTAATTGGACATAATCATACTTAAAAGGGTTTATTTATGGCTCACGAGATTTAATTAATAGTTTCAACCATTTTTGTAAAAAATACGCGTGATGCAATTTTTATTCGTAATGTCATTAGCATCCCTCGCACGGTACATTGTTAAGTATAGTATCAATCGAAAGATTTTTTTCAAGCTCTTTAAAGTGGAGGGTGACACGATTTTGTAATCATTAGCTCATGATACCGATTTTTCAAATATTTCTTACAAAATTTCTAAAAAAAGCTACTAAAAATGGATTCTGGTATGAGAAAGTCGAGTTGAGCCACACCGCAATTACTTTAATATATTACTGCAGTAGTAGTTTGCAGTAATTTAAAACATTTAGGGATGGGGAGCAGTATTACCCCTTTTACACCTGGGTACGCCATTGATGCCAAGAGCGAGATAAAAAATCTGATGTGGGCAGCCCATGACTTTCTTTATATAATGGAATGAATTTATTACATTTTTACAGTTAAAAAAATGTTATTCTTATAGTAGATACTTATATTCTTTCCAAGATATTGAATTTTCTTCAATGAGTTTATCATATTAGGGACACATGGTCATATTAGGAGTTGTCATATTACGGTTACATGGATTTAGCGTCATTTTTATCCATTTTGCGAGATTTTCGTTAACTTGGCAACATTTAAAAATGTCGCCAAGTTGGCGACATTCCGCTAAATTCGTCGCCAAAATATCGCCAAGCGTTTTGAATGGAGAAATAATTTATTCTTACAGCGGATAAATGACTATTGGCGTTCAAATACAAAATTATTACTCAAAGTATCTTTTATCGTGAATGGAACGAGTTCGATCCACGAGAATCATGTCACCAAATTTATCGCATGATATTACATATGAAAAGTGAACATGTTTCTTAACAGTTAATATTTTTTTCAATTTATGGGATATTTTGATAAATTTATTTAAAAATCGTGCAATATCTCGAGAACCTTTCATGCTAGCGTTCTAAAGTTTATGTCAATCGTTTTCTAAGGAAAACTTACAGAGAAAATGTCTATTTGCGTAACTTTATTAAAAGGTTTGATTTTTGATGATTTTTTCAAAATTTTATTGTAAAATTTATGGGGGTTCTGAACATACGATTGCGTTTAAAAATAATAGGCTTCCAGTATTTACGGATTGTAATTTTTGTACCAAATTTCATTCGAATCTTTCCATTCGTTCGTGAGATATCGTCTCCACAGATTCACTGACACACACACATACTTTCACACACACACACACACACGCACGCACACACACACACACGCACACAGACATCACCTCAAAAATGTTCGATTCGTGATCAGGGATGCTTGAAACGTGCTCTCCCGTCGAAAACTCGAATTCGAGTTTTCGACCCCGTCACAATATTTTCCTTATACATTATACTATGTATATAAGGAAAGTAAAAAGATCAAGAGGCAATAGAGCAACTGCAGTGTTAACACTTGCTGACACCTAAAGACAATATTTTCATAAGTATATAAATCCTCAGATTAAATCCAAAGTAAGTCTAGGAGCCGAGATTCAACTCTTACCACTTCAAGTCTTGGAAATAACGGTACAATATCTACGAGTAAAATAAATTTCGGGTGTATTTGTTCCGTATAACGAGAGAAGGATTGTAAAATATTACCTCCATAAATTGGAAGGAGGGAGTAAAAAATTAACAAGCCCACAAAGAAAGAAGGCAGAAGCAAACTCGCTTGTCAAACTAGCAAAATACATTCCACATTGCATGAAATCTACAAAGAAGAAAAAGGAGAGGCGTGGTATGTGTAAAACTTGTTGTTTTACATATCGTTTTTGATTTTGCAAATGTACTGATTCAAAATGTTGGATCAATGCAAAAAAATGCAAGCAGCATTAAATTTTAATGAGAGAACAGTCTTTCAGATTGAGATCTATTTTAGAGACATTACCAAACCTAGCAATACCTGCAGTATTGAACATTATTCAAGTATTAAACCTTAAACATAATGATGGATCAGTTGCTGAGATTGAGATTTACTCTAGAGACATTACCAAAGCTAGCAGTACCTGTAATAACCAACTGTAGTTCTTGCAATAATCAGTATTGAACATAACATAATACCAGTATTAAACATTAAACGTAACGGTGGATCCGTCTTCGAGATTTAGATCTACTCTAGAGTAGAGATATTTCCAAACTTAGCAGTACCGGCAGTAACCAACATCTAGCAGTACCTGCAGTAACCAACATCTAGGAGTACCTGCAGTAACCAACATCTAGCAGTACCTACAGTAACCAACATCTAGCAGTACGTATACTAACCAGTATTAAACATACGTCTTCCATTGTTGCGAAGTTACTTCTTTGCTATTGGCACTTCACGAAAGACTTCTTACTAAAAGGTATAACTGGAAACTTTGATTGCAAAAACTGACTGCAACGTCCCAAACTGGTATATATATATTTTTTTGGCATACGATATATTGCAGTATCAACGATAATATAAGTGTGCTAAATGGAGAAAACTCAAAAATCCCTACATGTGCATGAATAGAGCATTTTTTAATGATTTTTGTGAGGCTGTTACAGAATATCAGACTTTTTATCATCGATCAGATGACGACAAACTCAAAAATCCATACATGAACACAGACCAAATATTTTTGAATGATCTCGAGTCTATTTATAGCAAATCAGACATTTCATTGATGAGATGACATACCACTTACTTAAATACAGTCGAAAAAATAACTAAGGCTTACAACCGCATTATTAAATTTCTCACTCCACATAAGGCATTAATTGTATCACAGTTTTGTAAGAAGCATGCAGAATCTAACAAATATACAACTTTTTTTTCTGTTACATGTATATAAACCACAAAATATTAATACCACAAAATATAAACCACAAAATATTAATTTCTAATATTTCTTTAAAAAATTTCAATTCATTTTTATAATGCATTTAAGCAATCTCCATAGCATTTTGTTTTAAACATTTCTCCTTAACATAGTCTAAACTTTAGAAGGGTCTCTACGAGCATGTTGGATTAGATTTTTCATTAATCAAATGACATGGCATATCATTCCACATGAGACAAACTCAAAATTTTATACATGAACGCAACTGACTATATTACACCTTCACTGACTGTATGTTGTAACGTCTAAATTATCGATGTTGTACCATACAGTCAACGGAGGACATCAACCTTAAGACTAATACCACAGATCACGTGGTTGGTGGGCAAACAAACCTATAAAATATCTACTGTGTTATGCAATAACTAACAAAATCTCTATAACATATGAAAAGTATGAATAAGCGACAATTGTATCATACTGTGCCGAAAAATGGAAGAGTTGTCGTCAGACTGTTAGAACAGGTCTGATGGCCTGAGACGAGACCATCAGTGACGTCACATAGATGTTGTCCATATTAAGAGTAAGGTAAACACAGGAGTAAATTTTTAACAGTATCGTCAACAACTGGAGCCACTTAGAGGCATTATTGTTTCCTTTCAGAAGTACATAAATTCCCAGATAAAACTCCGGTGGAACTGTCGAAAATAACAGCACAATACCTATGAGCGACATAAATTTCCGTGCGTTCCTTATAACGAGGGGAAGGGAGTAAAAAATTACCTCTATAACTTTAGAGGAGGACGTAAAAGTTAACAAGCGCTCATAAGGAAGATAAGCTAGAAGCCAAATGTCTCGCCAAACGACAAGGCAAGATATTCCAATATGAGCAAACAAGACACATCCGGGTATCAGAGAAATACGGGAATCAAAAATAAGGGAAAAATTACGAAATTTTATGAAGTTTTAGTAAAAATATGAATACATTTAAAATTTTCAAAAGAATTAAATGTTATATTTCATAAAAATCTAATATCAATGCATTTTATCAATTTCAACGGTTATCACAGATTTTCTTTTCTTCGTTTCAATATGTTATGAGCGGCTCTTCATTTAGTTGGGCACAGTGCATACTGATAAAAAATTCAAATACAAGTAACTGCCCGAACCTTCTTCATCAAGGCCTAAAACAATCTGTACTGACTGAAATATTAAATACGACTGCGAAATCGAAAGACCAGCACCCGATTGTCGTATTTGATCTTTCGATACACTATTCCTGATTTGGTAAAGAAGGCTTATAATGCTTTTGAATAAATTGGAATCACTTAATTTTCATTTTCCTCTTAATCAAGGAAGTCAAAGAATGTGCATAGTATGAAATATGTAAACCACTTAAAATTTTTGGTAAATAAACGGGTAGGAGGGGGGGGGTCCTTTTAGAACTTCCGCCTACAGTCAGACGGACACCATTTCACTCCAGAATGAAAACAGAAATTGCGTACCTTCATCCAGGCCCCTCTCATGGTTTAATCTTAAATCTCGGCTGTCCCCGTGCACGTGCCACTAAACTGTACTGTCACAGAAGATGTCTCGTGCGCCCCTTAAAAGAGCCCCTACTTTTTTTAGGCACCCCTCGCCCATGACCTTAGGCCCAGTGAGCCCCCCATTTATGAAACACCCACCCTCCTCCCGGCTGGTTGAATCTTAAAAATAGCTTTTCCTCTTGTCTGGTGTTATGTTGCCCAAAAGAAACCGGCAGGCGCGCGCCTGCCTTTGACAGGCACTTGGTACATTTCCCTTTTTACCATTTCGTGGTGGCACGGCAATTTGCCGGGATGTTGGGGGTGGGGCAATAATTTGTTCTGTGGGTCACAAATGACTGACAATACATTTGGTAAGTGATTTTACTACGATCGCACTCCCCTTTCATATTACAGCATTCACCTACCGGTTTCGCGGTTATGTACCCATTGGCACCAAGTTTCTAAAATCTCAGGGAGGGCGGTGCACAATCCGATAAAGTTATACAAAATATTCAAAAAGTTGAATTCGATAAAGATTAATAACTTACAATGCTTCCTTGAAGAAAGCCTGGGGGGGGGGCATTACTCCTCTGGGAAATTTCAGAGGGGGTTGGTGCCCCTGTGCGTCCCCCCGTAGTCGTTACCTATGTATGTACCTGCTCATCGGCACGGAACAGTCAATATCAGCCATTGCAGCAGGATGATTTGCCGTAATTTTGCAAACCTCTATGCTGACATAAAATTTTTTCCAGCACACTATGCAACTCGAGTTGATATGATTTTGGACTGGCCGTTCACTTTAGAAGATATCTTCTTTTGCAAATCTCAATCACCTACGCTGACGGGTTTGGGCAAATCATGGATAGTGGATGAAATAAGATATCTTTTGCCTGAAGTGCAAAGTATCTTTCAGTTAGATGTATAGGAGTGACAACTGCCAAGTGAGAGATCAAAATGGTTAGAAGTCCGCTTCCTCAATTTCTTTATACTCCAATTGCTTCAATGCCTAAAATTACAGAGTGTTTCAAATTTTACATCGTATAACTTGTTTTACACCGAAAGGCGGTAAGCGGCTGCTTTATATAAAAAAAAAAATCTGATGTGGGCAACACATGACTTTGCTTATATAATGCAATGAATTTACTACTTTTACCGCTAAAAAAACGTTATTCTTATAGTAGATACTTATATTTCTTCCATGACATTGAATTTTCTTCAATAAGTCGTCATTTCTATTGATTTAGCGTCATTTTTATCAATTTGGCGAGATTTTTGTTAATTTGGCAACAATTAAAAATGTCGCCAAGTTGACGACATTCCGGCAAATTCGTCGCCAAAATCTCGCCAATCGTTATGGACTGAGAAATAAGTTATTCTTACAGCAAATAAATGACTATTGGCGTTCAAATACAAAAGTATTACTTAAAGTATATTTTTTCATGAATGGAACGTTGTAGATCCTCGAGAATGATGTCACCCAATGTATCACATGATATTACATATGAAAAGTGAGCATATTTCTCACAAGGAAATATTTTTATTTTTTATTTTATATAACTTTTTGATAATTTTTTTGAAAAATGTGCAATACCTCTAGAACGGTTCATGTTAGAGTTCTAAAATTTATGCCAATCGTTTTCTAATGAAAAACTGCAAAAGAAATGTCTATTCGCGTAATTTTATTAGCGGTTTTGATTTTTTGACGATTTTTTCAAAATTTCATTCGAAAATTTAGGGGGGGTTCTGAACATTCGATTGCGTATGAAAACAATAGGCTTCCAGTGTTTACGGATTGTAATTTTTGTGCCAAATTTGAATCAAATCGGTCCATTCGTTCCGTCAGTTATCGTCTCCACAGACTCACTGACACACACACACACACACAAACACACACACACACAAACACACACACACAAACACACACACACATCACTTCAAAAATGTTTGATTCGTGATCAGGGATGCTTGAAACGTGCTCTCCCGTCGAAAACTCGAATTTGAATTTTCGACCCCGTCACAATACTTTCCTTATACATAATGTATATAAGGAAAGTAAAAAAGCGCAGTTGACTTTTCTTGAATATAAATTTTAACATTGAGTGTTTGGTAAAATGTTTGGAGTTATTTGTTACAGAGGAGAATTTTGATCCATGGGATTTTTGGGTCGGATTGGACAACTGTCAATAATATATATGTGGATTGAGAATACTGTTTTATTCACGCCCGCCTTAATTCCACTCGTCCCTGTGACGCAACCTGGCAGCCTATATCAGAGGTCTCTAAAAAAAGGAACACTTTAGCAACGTATGTAAGCACAAATAACACCATAATACAGCATGCAGTTGTTTCGAGGATACGCTGGATCTCCTTTGTCAGTGAAAGAGAACAAACAAACCCGAAGTCCAAAAGAGGAATGGACGCATAGGAAGAAGCAAAGGAGGTTATACAGGGTGTCCCAAAAAGATTGAAACGAGCTTTAATTATTTACCTGCTGGAGATAAGTGGACAATGCAAATTGCAAAAATGTTGAAAGTAAAGTAGAAAATAAGACTACATTCAAAGTCCTCCCATTAATTTTCAAAAGTTACACTTTTCAAATTTTTATACGACCCCTTTAGACACATTGGGTCAATTTTTAAGGCGACAAGATCATTAAAAAGAACCCCGCATATCTGTATCTTTAAAACTGAGCGAGTTATATTTAATTGAAAATTGAACATTGTGAATGGGGACCCTATATCAAATTAGAAATGTAAATTTGTGACATATCACAAAATAGATAAAACTGGATGATACACATTTTTGCGAATTCCGCGTAGGCTCACGATGCAATCACGGTTTCTTAAGAGCTTTTCAATAACTATGTATTTTTTCAATAATTAAGTACTTTTAAGTACTTTTTTTATCTAAACAATTTCCATCGTCAATTTGTTTATGATCCCTATTTTCACTCATGAAACAGCCTTTCACATGGTACGGAAAAGTGTCATAAGTCAGATTTTTTCCTTTATCATAATTCAGTTGATTTTAAAGATACAGATATGCTGTTTTCTAATGATCTTGTTGAATTAAAAGAAAAATTTACTGATTGACCAAATTTGTCCAAGGGGGTTGTATAAAAATTTAAAGAGTGTAACTTTTTGAAAATGAATGGGAGGACTATTTCATTAACGCATTCTTATTTTCTACTTTACTTTCAACATTTTTGCAATTTACATTGCCCACTTATCTCCAACAGGTAAAGAATTAAAGCACGTTTCAATCTTTTTGGGACACCCTGTACATATTTATGAGCTTTATAAGTTTAGTAGATTTCTCATATACGTCAAAAAATTATTTTTTTTAATTATAAATTTAGAAAAATACACTAAAATGTATTTTTCTCAAAGTTTCCGCGAGCGGGATGATAAACCCATTAAATTATTTTGGTAGCTATTCTTCTTACTGCTTGTACCAGAGATGCCCTATTTACATTTGTATGGAATACAAACATAGTTAAAAATAGAATGACAAGTTGCTTATACAATCCGAAAAATTAGTCATAATATTTCTTAGCCAAGATTTTATAAATATTTGCAGCTTAATTTTTTCTTTACCTCATGAGACAGAGTGACCCCCCCCCCCCCCCCCCCGAGAGAATCAGTGATGTAGAAGATGTTGGTAAAAAGAGAATTTTGAACGTGAGGGTGAATATTAGGCTTAAATTGCTTAAACTCGTATATTTAGGGTACAAAGCAACATTTAGTCCATCTCTACAAAAAAAAAAAAATCTGATGTGGGCAGCACATGACTCTCTTTAAGACTTACATCCACGTTCTCTTTCTTTTAATTAAATTTAATTCACTTTTAATTCAATTTTCGTTCTCATTTGGTAACTGTACTTATTTTCAAAAGTGGCGTAGTGACAATAAGAAAAAACTAAAATATCTCGAGAACGGCAAGTCCAGGTGTAATGAGGTTGATCTTATTCTTTTCTTCGTTAAAAATTACGTATGACACAAGCATTTAATCGATATATTTGAGCATACGTAGTTTTTTATTTTAGATTTTGATGATTTTTGTTGGCCATTTTGCAAAAACAGCAGGTTATTTTCTCCTGAATCGTATCAAAAGCTGATCAACGCCAGGGTGATCCACAAGTAACTTATCTGTCAAATTTTGTGATATTCGGTCTATTAGTTTTTCAGCTAGAGTGGATACAAGCTTTTGCGGGCCATTTCGCAAAAAAGGCAGGTTCTTTTATCCCGAATCTTACCCAAAACTAATCAGCACCAGTTTCGTTTTCAAGTGATTTACCTACCAAATTTTATGAAATTCGGCCCATTAGTTTTATAGTTAGAGTGGATACAAAATTTGAACAGACAGACAGACACACAGACACACACACAGACGTCACGCTAAAAATGGTTCTTTCGTATTCTAGAGATCTCGAAACGTATAGATCCGTCGAAAACTCGAGTTGGGATTTTCGACATGGTTCCAATACTTTCCCTATACATTTCCCTGTATTACAGGGAAAGTAAAAAATCTGATGTGGGCAGCACATGACTTTCCCTGCAGACTTATATACACATTCTCTTTATTTTAATTAAATTTAATTCACTATTAATTCAAGTTTCGTTTTCATTTGGTAACTGGATTCATTTTCAAAGATGGTGTAGATAAAAAAGGAAAAACGAAAATATCTCGAGAACGGCTAGCTGTAATGCAATGGGGTTGGACGTATTATTTTCTTCGTTAAAAATTACGTATAAAACAAGCATTTAATGGATACATTTCAGCATACGTAGTTTTGTATTTTATATTTTGTCGATTTTTGCAGGCCATTTTGAAAAAAAGGCAGGTTAATTTCTTCCGAATCATACCAAAATCTAATCAGCACCAGGGTGACCCACAAGCGACTTATCTACCAAATTTTATGAAATTCTGACAATTAGTTTTTTAGTTAGAGGGGATACAAAATCTGCACAGACAGACAGACAGACAGACACACATACGTCACGCTAAAAATAGTTTTTTCGTATTCTAGAGATCTCGAAACGTGTAGATCCGTCGAAAACTCGAGTTGCGATTTTCGACATGATTCCAATACTTTCCCTATACATTACCATGTATTGCAGGGAAAGTAAAAAGAAAAAAATCTGATGTGGGCAGCACATGACTTTCCCTGCAGACTTATATTAACGTTCTCTATATTTTAATTAAATTTATTTCACTTTTAATTCAATTTTCGTTCTCATTCGGTAACTGGACTTATTTTTAAAGGTGGCGTAGAGAAAATACGGAAAACTAATATATCTCGAGAACGGCTAGTCCTAGTGTAACGGGGTTGGTCTTATTATTTTCGTCGTTAAAAATTACGTATTAAACGAGCATTTTATGGATATATTTGAGTATACCTAGTTCTTTAATGTAGATTTTGACGATTTTTGCGGGCCATTTTCCAAAAAAAAGGCAGGTTATTTTTTCCCGAATCGTACTAAAATCTAATCAGAACCAGGGTAACCCACAAGTGACACTTCTACCGAATTTTGTGAAATTCGGTCCAGTAGTTTTTCAGTTAGAGTGGATGCAAGCTTTTGCGGGCCATTTCGCAAAAAAAAAGGCGGGTTCTTTTATTCCGAATCGTACCCAAAACTAATCAGCACTAAATTCGCCCACAAGTGACGCACCTACCAAATTTTATGAAATTCGGTTAATTACTTTTTTAGTTAGAGTGGATACAAAATCTGCACAGACAGACAGACAGACACACAGACACACAGACAGACACACAGACACACAGACAGACACACAGACACACAGACTGACACACAGACACACACACAGACGTCACGCTAAAAATAGTGTTTTCGTATTCTAGAGGTCTCGAAACGTGTAGATCCGTCGAAAACTCGAGTTGCGATTTTCGGCATGATTCCAATACTTTCCCTATACATTACAATGTATTGCAGGGAAAGCAGAAATATGAGATTTGCTCTGTTGTTAATGTATCTCTGCAAGTTACTTTTGCATAAACTTCTGATCTAAATTGCTAGACACAAGTCAGGGGACATTTTTTACCATCTTTTGGTGTAGAGCAATTTTTATGTGTTGCAATAACGAAAAATTGACCGACCAGTAAGTAGCCTTATAAATGAAGAAACAAATACATCAAAACCACATGGTACAAAGTAAGCAGTTAAAACTTCATATTAAGAAAACGTTATTGTCGTTTAAAACAACCATTCAGGTGGCGCTGGGGTAAGACAAGTAATGCTGCATTGTATGCATTTTTATGGCGAAACGCCTAAAATATTTATTTAAACTGCCTATTTTGCAAAAATAAGTTATTAGCGCAAAGCAAATTAGAACTGAAGCAATAAAGAATATTCTCATGCATTCAAAATTATTTTACTTTTCAATTTATTTTTATCTCCCTATATTTTGTAATCTATCCAACAACTATGAAAAAATCTGATGTGGGCAGCACATGACTTTCTCTGCAGACTTATATCCACGTTCTCTTTATTTTAATTAAATTTATTTCACTTTTAATTCAATTTTCGTTCTCATTCGGTAACCGGGCTTATTTTCAAAGGTGGCGTAGAGAAAATACGAAACACTAAAATATCTCGAGAACGGCTAGTCCTAGTGTAATGAGGTTGGTCATATTCTTTTCTTCGTTAAAAATTAGGTATTAAACAAGCATTTAATGGATATATTTGAGCATACGTAGTTCTTTAGTTTAGATTTTGAGGATTTTTGCGGGCCATTTTGCAAAAAAAAAAGGCAGGTTATTTTTTTTCAAATCGTACTAATATCTAATCAGCACTAGGGTGACTCATAAGCGATTTATCTACCGAATTTTGCGACATTCGGTCTATTAGTTTCTCAGTCAGAGGGATACAAGCTTTTGCGGGTCATTTCGCAAAAAAAAAAGCGGGTTTTTTTCATCTCGAATCGTACCCAAAACTAATCAGCACCAGACTCACCCACAAGTGACTTACCTACCAACTTTTGTGAAGTTCGGTTCATTAGTTTTTTAGGTAGTGTGGATACAAAATCTGCACAGACAGACAGACAAACACACAGACAGACACACACGTAGACGATACGCTAAAAACAGTTTTTTCGTATTCTAGAGGTCTTGAAACGTGTAGATCCGTCGAAAACTCGAGTTGCGATTTTTGATATGATTCCAATGCTTTCCCAAATTATTACCATGTATTGCAAGGGAAAGTAAAAATCTGATGTGGGCAGCACATGACTTTCTCTGCAGAAGTTTATATTCACGTTCTCTTTATTTAATTAAATTTATTTCACTTTTAATTCAATTTTCGTTCTCATTCGGTAACCGGACTTATTTTCATATGTGGCGTACAGAAAATACGAATAAACTAAAATATCTCGAGAACGGCTAGTCCCAGTGTAATGGGGTTGATCTTATTCTTTTCGTCGTTAAAAATTACGTATTAAACAAGCATTTAATGGATATATTTGAGTATACCTAGTTCTTTAGTTTAGACTCTGACGATTTTTGCGGGCCATTTTGCAAAAAAAGGCAGGTTATTTTTTTCGAATCGCACCAAAATCTAATCAGCACCAGGGTAAGCCACAAGTGACTCATCTACCAAATTTTGTGAAATTCGGTCCATTAGTTTTTTAGTTACAGTGGATACAAGCTTTCCGGACCATTTCGCAAAAAAAGGCGGGTTCTTTTATCCCGCATAGTACCCAAAACTAATCAGCACCAGAGTCGCCCGCAAGTGACTTATCTACCAAATTTTATGAAATTCGGTCAACTTAGTTAGAGCGGATACAAAATCTGCACAGACAGACACGCAGACACACAGACACACAGACAGACACACAGACACACACACAGACGTCACGCTAAAAATAGTTTTTTCGCATTCTAGAGTTTCGAAACGTATAGATCCGTCGAAAACTCGAGTTGTGATTTTCGGCATGATTCCAATACTTTCCCTATACATTACCATGCATTGCAGGGAAAGTAAAAATCTGATGTGGGCAGCACATGACTTCCCCTGCACATTTATATTCACGTTCTCTTTATTTTAATTACATTTAATTCACTTTTAATTCAATTTTCGTTCTCATTTGATAACTGGACTTATTTTCAAAGGTGGCGTAGAGAAAATACGAAAGAACTAATATATCTCGAGAACGGCTAGTCCTAGTGTAATGGGGTTGGTCTTATTCTTTTCTTCGTTAAAAATTACGTATTAAACAAGTATTTTATGGATATATTTGAGCATACGTAGTTTTTTATTTTAGATTTTGGCGATTTTTGCGGGCCATTTTGCAAAAAAAGGCAGGTTATTTTTTTCTGAATCATACCAAAATCTAATCAGCACCAGGGTGACCTATACGTGACTCATCTACCGAATTTTGTGAAATTCGGTCCATTAGTTTTTCAGCTACAGTGGATACAAGCTTTTGCGGGCCATTTCACAAAAAAGGCGGGTTCTTTTATTCCGAAATGTACCCAAAACTAATCAGCACCAGCCCCGGCCACAAGTGACTTACCTACAAAATTTTGTGAAATTCGGTCCATTAGTTTTTTAGTTAGAGTGGATACGAAATCTGCACAGACAGACACACAGACACACAGACACACAGACACACACACAGACGTCACGCTAAAAATGGTTTTTTCGTATTCTAGAGATCTCGAAACGTGTAGATCCGTCGAAAACTCGAGTTGCGATTTTCGGCATGATTCCAATACTTTCCCTATACATTACCATGTATTGCAGGGAAAGTAAAAATCTGATGTGGGCAGCACATGACTTTCCCTGCAGACTTATATCCACGTTCTCTTTATTTTAATTACATTTATTTCACTTTTATTCAATTTTCGTTCTCATTCGGTAACCGGGCTTATTTTCAAAGGTGGCGTAGGGAAAGTACGAAAAACTAAAATATCTCGAGAACGGCTAGTCCTAGTGTAATGGGGTTGGTCTTATTCTTTTCGTCGTTAAACATTACGTATTAAACGGGCATTTTATGGATATATCTGAGTATACCTAGTTCTTTAGTTTAGATTTTGAAGATTTTTGCGGGCCGTTTTGCAAAAAAAGGCAGGTTATTTTTTTCCGAATCGTACCAAAATCTAATCAGCACCAGAGTGACCTATACGTGACTTATCTACCGAATTTTGTGAAATTCGGTCCATTAGTTTTTCAGCTAGAGTGGATACAAGCTTTTGCGGGCCATTTCGCAAAAAAATGCGGGTTCTTTTATTCCGAATCGTACCCAAAACTAATCAGCACCAGCCCCGCCCACAAGTGACTTACCTACCAAATTTTGTGAAATTCGGTCCATTAGTTTTTTAGTTACAGTGGATACAAAATCTGCACAGACAGACAGACACACAGACAGACAGACAGACAGACACACAGACAGACAGACAGACAGACACACAGACAGACAGACAGACACACGCACAGACGTCACGCTAAAAATGGTTTTTTCGTATTCTAGAGGTCTCGAAACGTGTAGATCCGTCGAAAACTCGAGTTGTGATTTTCGGTATGATTCCAATACTTTCCCTATACATTACCATGTATTGCAGGGAAAGTAAAAATACTGGCTAATTATACTCTAATTAGAGAACCCTTAATTTAAAAATAATTTAAAATAATGTCTTTTTATACTTTCTGTTGCGTCAACTAGTAATAGTGGCTACTGTACTAACACTAGCGATGTATAGACATACTTCTCAAAGCATTATGGCATTTTTAAGCGTTTCATCTCCTTTCTAACTCAATAGTACAAAGGCTATTCGGGAACAAAAGTCTCTAAGAAATGTTTATTTCCATTCCCTACGGATCTCACGCATCATCGTTTGTTCCTAGAAAACATCGGAGTGATAGAATGTAATGCCTAAATTGTGATCTTCATAGTTCGAACCATCCTGTGTTGTACTTTCCCTGTATTACATGGTAATATATAGGGAAAGTATTGGAATCATACCGAAAATCACAACTCGAATTTTCGACGGATCTACACGTTTCGAGACCTCTAGAATACGAAAAAACTATATTTAGCGTGACGTCTGTGTGTGTGTGTGTGTATGTGTGTGTCTGTGTCTGTTTGTGTGTGTGTGCCTGTCTCTGTGTGTGTCTGTCTGTGCAATAACTAACTGTATCCATTGTAACTAAAAAACTACTGGACCGAATTTCATAAAATTTGGTACGTAAGTCACTTAAGCGAGACGCTGGTGCTGATTAGCTTTTGGTAGGATTCGTAAAAACAGAACGCACCTTCTTTTGCTGAATGACCCGTAAAAATGTCATGTATACATTCTAGCTGAAATACTAGTTGACCAAATTTCACAAAATTTGGGAGATAAGTTACTTGTAGGGTATTCTGGTGCTTATTAGATTTTGGTATGATTCGGAAAAAACAACCTGCCTTTTTTTACAAAATGACCCACAAAAATCGCCAAAATCTAAAAAAAACAAAAAGAGTACGTATACTGAAATGTATCAATTAACTTTTTATTTTATACGCAATTTTTGACGAAGAAAAGAATATAACACACTCCATTGTGCTGTAGGACATAACCGTTCTTAAGATATTTGAGATTTCTTGCATTTTTGTTATGCCGATTTCGGAAAATTTTCCAATTACCAAATAAAAACAAAAATTGAATTAAAAATGCAAATTTAGTGTTATTTGGTGCAATTAAATTCAATCTAACGAATTATTAGAGAATTAAAGAAAATATGTATTTGAGTCTGCAGGGAAAGTCTTGTGCTGCCCACATCAGATTTTTGCTTTTTGTGATAAATAGCATTTATAGTTGGGTGTGGCTCTGATTGAAATCGGAGAGTTACGAAAAATGTAAACAATTTGGATCCTGAAATCTCTGAATCTAATATACGTAAAAATGTAATGAATTTTATTTAGTTTTCGGAATAGCGTTCTAATTATAAATATATAAAATTAATTTCAATATTATAATATTTTGACCTTTTAAACACTTTCCAACATAGTTGAAAAGTGTTTATGACTTCAGGCATTCTGTTTGTCTGTCTGTCCATTCGCATGATACCTGCCGTAAAAATGACTTTATCAAAATGAAATTCTAGTATGTAACATATGAGAATGAAAATGAATAATATCACACAATTAGTTTTGGATTAAACCCGGGTTAAAAAAAAGGAACACATTGAACTCTATGGGACTTAATTTTTCAAACTTTTTTTAAGCTGAATTAAAATTTACAAATTACTTCGAAAAATATAGGAAATATTCAATTATAACGTAAACTGTGTGAAATTTTTTTCAGCGAGATATGTCAGGTAGATTTTTAAATAAAAATCTGATGTGGGCAGCACATGACTTTCCTTATATAATGCAATGAATTTACTACTTTTACAGTTAAAAACAAGAAAGATCAATCATGCATAAGCATTGATTATGAAACACTTTCCAACTGAAATGCAATTTCATTTAAAATTTCTCAAAAATGTGATACATTCTGTGGTGAAATCTTTTACATTATCACAGTACTACTAATTTATTATACTTAAATATTTAAAACTCTATCGCAATATAAATCATCTGATTCTCTATGCAAAATCAATAAATATTTCATTCATATAACTTGTATTCCAGACTCCAGAGCTAAATAATTTTGTGTGAAAAAAATGCAGCAATTCTTATGTAACTCACCTTACAATCGCTTGAGATATGTGCATTCTGCATAAGTTAAAATTAGGCTTCGTTGAAGAAATAATAAAAGTTTAGGGATCATTTAAAATCACAACTATTGTAATTGCGTAGGCACGGAATTGAGATACACAGATAATACACTGATACACAGATAATATATATATATATATATATATATATATATATATATATATGTGTGTGTGTTCAATATGTGTGTGTGTGTGTGTGTGTGTGTGTGTATTCAAAGTATTGGAATCGTGCCGAAGATCGGAACTGAAATTTTCGAAGGATCTACACGTTTTGGGACTTCTAGAACACGAAAAAACTATTTTTAGGAAGACGTCTAGAAGACGAATTAATGTAATTAATGTAACGGTGTATCTGTGTGTTTTTATGTGAGGATATTGCATCCACTCTAACTGAAAAACTAATGAACCGAATTCCATAAAATTTGGTAGGTAAGTTTTTTGTGAGAAACCCTGATGTTCATTAGATTATAGTACGATTCGTAATACAAGAATCTGCCTTCTTTGCGAAATGGCCGGCAGAAATTGTCTTTATTCACTCTAGCTAAAAACTAATGGACCCAATTTAACAAAATTTAGTGTATAATATTTCAATAACCTACAAGTGATTTATAAACCAAATTTAACAAAATTTGGTATATAAATCACTTGTAGGTTATTCTAGTACGATTCGGGAAAAAGGAACGGGCTATTTTTGCGAAATGGCCCGCAAAAATCGTTAAATATAAAAATAAAAGAATACGTGTGCTCAATTATATCAATTAAATTCCTATTTTATACGTGATTTTTGACAACAAAAAGAAACAGACTAGCGCCATGACTCTAGGACTAGCCGTTCTTGAGATATTTTATTTTTTTCGCGATTTCGTTACGCCAACTTTGACAATAAGTCCAGCTATCAAATGAGAACCAAATTCAAGTTTAACGTGCAAATTCAATGTCATTTAAAATACGTATAGCTGTTATTTTGTGCAGATAAACTGAAATTATTATTGAAGAAATAAAGAGAACGTGAATATGAGTCTGTAGGGAAAGACATGTGCTGCACACATCAGAATTTTTAACGACATTGCAATGATTTATAGAAGTAAACGGGGATTATTTGCAGGCCATTTCGAAAAAAATGTAGGATCTATATTTAAATATCCACCAAATTTTTGTAGAATAAAATGTTCTAAAAATTTAAGCTGTGTACCAAATTTTAACTCTGTAGGACGTAGGAAAGTGCATTAAAAATGCCATCAAATAAGTTTATCATGAGGAGTTATATAACATTTAAAAAAAATTGAAAAATTGTTATTGTTATCTACCAAATTTATTTTAAAATGCGAAGCCTCTCTCATATACAAATTAGTTAAACTCTTGGAGAGATATTTATTATATAATATATCTCTTTTTTCTTTCTGGAGGATATCCCAAAAGTCAGAATTTAATTGAATTTGTTTTTCTCCCTTAATTAAATAATTTTTAATTAAAAAACTACCTAACATATTTTACTGAAATTTTTTTATATAATTTAGGGGACAATGTGAATATTTCCTAACAATTTCGAAGCAATTTGTGAATTTTAAATTTGCTTAAAAAATGTTTGAAAAATTAGGTCCCATAGGGTTCAATGTATTTCATTTTTTCAACCCGTGTTCAATAAAAAACTAATTGGGTGATATTATTTATTTATATTCCCATAGTTCCTACAGACCGTCTGAAACACATACTAAAATCTCATTTTGATAAAGTCATTTTTACGGCAGTTATCGTGCTAACGGACAGACAGACAGACAGACAGACAGAATGAACAAAGTCATAAACACTTTTCAACTATGTTGTAAAGTGTTAAAAATGTTATTCTTATAGTATATACTTACATTCTTTCCAATATATTGAATTTTCTACAATTGGTCGTCATTTTCATTGATTTAGCGTCATTTTTATCCATTTGGCGAGATTTTTGTTATATTGGCAACAATTAAAAATGTCGCCAAGTAGGCAACATTCCGTCAAATTCGTCGCCAAAATCCCGCCAAGCGTTATGGACGGAAAAATAAGTTATCCGTACAGCAGATAAATGACTATTGGCGTTCAAATACAAAAGTATTACTCAAAGTATCTTTTTTCATGAATGGAGCGAGCTAGTTCCACGAGAGTGATATCACCAAATTTATCGCATGGTATTACATAAGAAAAGTGAACATGTTTCACAATAGGAAATATTTTTTTTTTATTTTATATGATTTTTTGTTAATCTTTTGGAAAAATGTGCAATATCTCGAGAACGGTTCATGTTAGCGTTCAAAAATTTATGTCAATCGTTTTCTAATGAAGAATTACATAAGAAATATCTATTTGCGTATCTTTATTAGCGGTTTTGATTTTTTGACGATTTTTTTAATACTTCACTCGAAAATTTAGGGGGGTTCTGAACATTCAATTGTGTATAAAAACAATTGGCTTCCAGTGTTTAAGGATTGTGATTTTTGTACCAAATTTCGTTCGAATCGGTTCATTCGTTCGTCAGTTATCGTTTCCCTAGACTCACTGACACACACACACACACACAGACATCACCTCAAAAATGTTTGATTTGTGATCAGGGATGCTTGAAAAGTGCTCTCCCGTCGAAAACTCGAATTCGAATTTTCAACCTTTCCTTATACACTATATTCCTTCACAATACTTTCCTTATACATTATATATATAAGGAAAGTAAAAATGTTATTCTTATAGTAGATACCTATATTCTTCCCAAGATATTGAATTTTCTTCAATTAGTCGTCATTTTCATTGATTTGGCTTCATTTTTATTCATTTGACGAGTTTTTCGTTAATTTAGCAACATTGAAAAAAGTCGTCAAGTTGGCGACATTCCATCAAATTCGCCGCCAGAATCTCGCTAAACGTTATGAACGGAGAAATAAGTTATTCTTACAGCTGATAAATTACTATTGACTTTCAAATACAAAAGTATTACTCAAAGTGTCTTTTCTCCTGAATGGAACGAGTTAGATCCATGAGAATGATATCACCAAATTTATCGCATGATATTACATATGAAAAGTGAATATGTTTCTTAAGAGTTAATATTTTTTTTTATTTTACTTGATTTTTTGATAAATTTTTGGAAAAATGTACAATATTTGGAGAACAGTTAATGCTATCGTCCTACAGTTTATGTTAATCGTTTTCTAAGGAAAAATTACACAAGAAAGGTCTATTTGTGTAACTTTATTAAAGGCTTTAATTTTTTGGATGATTTTTTCAAAATTTCACTCGAAAATATTGGGAGCTTCTGAACATTCGATTGTGTTTAAAAACAATAGGCTTCTAGTATTCACGGGTTGCGATTTTTGTACCAAATTTCATTCGAATTCTTCCATTCGTTCGTGAGATATCGTCTCCATAGACTCACTGACCCGCACACACGCACACTCACACAGACATCACCTCAAAAATGTTCGATTCGTGATCAGGGATTCTTGAAACGTGTTCTGCCGTCGAAAACTCGAATTCGAATTTTAGGCCCCGTCACAATTCTTTCCTTATGCATTATGTATATAAGGAAAGTAATAACACTTTTGAGTATTCAAATGTATTTCATCTTTCAATTTATTTTAGCTCCATATATTCTGCTCCCTGTCCTTCAAGGAAAATTTAATTACTGCACTGAGTCAACCTAATCCTAAACGAGAGTTTACGCCAAAAGTTTCAGTGGGTCATGTAACACATAGATACCGATCCTATATTTTCGGTCCAAATTTTAATTGATTAATATGTTCCACTGATCAAAGCTATGAACCAAAGCTGTGTACCAAAAAGTGTTATTAGAAATGAAGCAGGGCACTTAGACATACAATCATCGGTGATGACGAATTCAATAAAATATTTAAAACAGGTTTGATTGGATATTTCATGAAATACTTATTACAGAATAACAAAAGACTAAAAGTGTAAAATAAATTATTATAAAGATAAATATTTGATTTATAAGAGAGCGTATTGTTAAAATGTTATTTGGTTTTCAGAAATTTTCTATAAGTTCCGGTGTTGTATTTACTAGTTTGCATTTTAAATACCCGGGAATGCCAGGTGATGTTTCTATTAAAACGAAAATAAAAAAATCTGATGTGGGCAGCACATGTCTTTCCTTATATAATGCAATTTATTTACTACTTTTACAATAAAATCAAAATAGGTTACTCTTATAGTAGATACTTATATTTTTTCCAAGATATTGAACTTTCGTCAAGTAGTCGTTATTTTCATTGATTTAGCGTCATTTTTATCCATTTGACGAGATTTTCTTTGATTTGATAACATTTAAAAAAAGTCGCCAAGTTGGCGACATTCCGCCAATTTCTTAGCCAAAATCTCGCCAAGCGTTATGGACAGAGAAATAATTTATTTTTATAGCAGATAAATGACTATTGGAGTTAAAATACAAAAGTATTACTCAAAGTATCTTT
This sequence comes from Amaurobius ferox, assembly GCA_951213105.1. Lineage (NCBI taxonomy): Eukaryota > Metazoa > Arthropoda > Arachnida > Araneae > Amaurobiidae > Amaurobius > Amaurobius ferox. Next base: position 28,933,130 of record OX578154.1, read on the forward strand.
TTTCATGAATGGAACGAGCTAGGATCCACGAGAATGATGTTACCAAATTTATCGCACGATATTACATATGAAAAGTGAACATGTTTCTCAATAGAAAATATTTTTTTTTTATTTTATATATTTTTTTGATAATTTTTTTGAAAAATGTGCAATATCTCGAGAACGGTTCAGGCTAACGTTCTAAAATTTATCTTAATCGTTTTCTAATGAAAAATTACATAAGAAATGTCTATTTGCGTAACTTTATTAGAGATTTTGATTTTTTGATTATTTTTTCAAAATTTCACTCGAAAATATAGGGGGGTTCTGAACATTCGATTGCATTTTAAACAAATAAGCTTCCAGTATTCACGGATTGTGATTTTTGTACCAAATTTCATTCGAATCGGTCCATTCACTCGTCAGTTATCGTCTCCACAGACTCACTGACACACACACACACACACACACACACACACACACACACACACACACAGACATCACCTCAAAAATGTTTGATTCGTGATTAGGGATGCTTGAAACGTGCTCTCGCGTCGAAAACTCGAATTTGAATTTTCGACCCCGTCACAATACTTTCCTTATACATTATGTATATAAGGAAAGAAATAAAACTCAAATACATTTAATTATGTTTATCAGTTTTTTTCAGTCTCATTTGTATCGTTTTCAACATATAATATGGACATATGGTAACGAAGTTATGGTAATGAAGTCATCGAAATATAAAGCCTCTGTCTATATAAAAGCAATGAATAATTCATGCATGCACTTTTTTTCCAGACTCCAGAGTTAAATTATTTTGCGACAAAGACATTTAGCGATTCCTAAACAACTCATCTTACAGTCCCTTATTTACATTCTGCATCCATCAAAATTGGACTTCGTTGTAAAAATAATCAAAGTTTGATGATTATTTAAACTCAAGAATATTGTAATTGGAACAGAATATAGATGCACAGAAAAAAAGCAAAAATGAAGCTCTTTTAGGACGGATGCAACACTAAATATAAATTTAAAAGAACTTTAAAAATCAAGATTTTTACACTGGGAAAAAGATGGATGCCATATTCTATTTTGAAGTGGGTCATGGAATCTCTTCATATTATATGGGTGTAAATATTATTTTACTTTTTACCTACTAAAATACATTTTGCTGAAATTTCCAAGAAAAAAAGAAAATCACGATTTTGAAACGATTTAGAAAAATCACGATTTTGAAACAAGATGGATGCCATATATCATTTTGAAGTGGGTCATGTGATCGTTTCATATGGTCATGTGATCGTTTCATATAAGAGGTGTAATTATTACTTTAATTTTTATTTAAAAAACTACTGAATATATTTCGTTGAATTTTTTTTTATATATTTTATGGGATAATTTGAAAATTTCCCAAAACTTTCGAAGCAATTTGTGAATTTTAACTTTGCATAAAAAATGTTTGAACAATTAAGTCCCACAGGGTTCAATGTATTTCCTTTTCTTTACCCGTGTTCAATCCAAAACTAATTGGGTGATATTATTCATTTATATTCTCATATGTCTCAGAGACCGTCTCAATAACATATTAAAATTTTATTTTGATAATACCATTTTTACGGCAGTTATCGTGTGAAGGGACAGACAGACAAAATGACCAAAATCATGAACACTTTTCAACTATGTTGTAAAGTGTTAATTAAAATATCACCACCGAATGCATCCAATTTTAGAGATGTTTAAATAAAATTGCATTTCAATTGGAAAGTGTTTCATAATCAATGCACGATTGATCTTTTTTATTACTTTCCTTGCAATACATGGTAATGTATAGGGATAGTACTGAAATCATACCAAAAATTACAACTCAAGTTTTTGAAGGATCTATATGTTTTGGGACATCTACATAGAATACGAAAAAGCTATTTTTAGCAAAATGGCCCGCAAAAATCTCTAAAAACTAAAATAAAAGACTACGTATGCTCAAATATATTTATTAAATATATTTATTTATATATTTATTAGACCTCAAGAGTATGCAGCAATTCATGAACGAAGTGCTACAGGTATGAATCGGAAATTTGTAAAGGAAGTGTGACATCATATTACTACGAATCATAACATAAAACAATTGTTATAATTTAAAAGTCAAAGTCGTGGGACTCTGGCGACGAATTTAGAGAAATATCGCCAACTAGGCGACTTTTGACAAATTCTAGGAACTTCTCAAATTGTGTAGATCGGATAGGAACTTAACGTGTTACGTGATTTTTTTCAAACCTTTCCGCAGAGGTTATATATAAGATTATCATCGCTCAGCTGGGTTGTTGACGTGATACGAGTAAAAGTGAATTTTAAATACGACAATTTTTCAGTAAATCCTGAAAAAAATGGGATACAGATGAAACGAAATTATGTAATGGAAGTGCCACTATACCCACACTGCTAAACTTAATACAGAACGAAATACGGAATTATTGTTCTGGCCTTATACATCTATTATGGTGGGATATAAAACAATTCTGGTACAAAAGTGTTAAGCATGCGATTTGCAGATTCAAGTATTTTAACTTTAACATTCAGAAGTCAGCATTCTTATTTCTAATATAAAATATATTAAGAGCTATGTAAACATAAAGATGCTTAAATGGCATAATCATAGAGTCGTAAAAAGTAGGAAAAGATGGTGTCTGACGAGGTTTACATAAGATAATCCTAATAAATAATTTTTGAAGTTAAATAACAGGCCTATAGGTATTCAGATATGTCCCACCAAAATAGGCTATGCCATACTGAATTCGAAAGTGAATTAAGGAGTAATAAAGAAATTTAAGAACATCAGGAAGGCAAAACGGGCGTAGAAAATAAAATTTTCTGATTTTTAACTTTAATTGTTTACTAAGATCAGTAATGTGAGGCTTCCAAGATAGCAAGTCATCGAGGGAAATTCTAAGGTACATATTTAAAGTTACTGACCTGCTCAATAACTTCACAATTGCAAGTACTATCTGGATAACAACAAGTATGATGTTTTAACATAAAGCTAAATAAAGATGTTTTGGACAAGGCAAAACAAATTTGATTTTTTGACTTCGAGAACAATATTATTAGCACAGAATCATTGGCTAATATAGTAGCCAGATTCTATATTCCGTCTTCCATTCTATTCAGTCTTCCATATTTCTCAAGACATCAGGATTTGCAGGTCCAGGATAAGATAAAGCAACATCATCAGCAAAAGAAGTCGAAGTCTCATTACAATTAAACAAGCAGATGTCATTAAAATATACAAGAAACAAAATCGGGCTCAGGACCAATCCCTAGAAAATACCCTGCTTAGCTAACTTTTTATTACTTTCCTTATATACATAATGTATAAGGAAAGTATTGTGACGGGGTCGAAAATTCGAATTCGAGTTTTCGACGGGAGAGCACGTTTCAAGCATCCCTGATCACGAATCAAACATTTTTGAAGTGATGTCTGTGTGTGTGTGTGTGTGTGAAAGTATGTGTGTGTGTGTGTATGTGTCAGTGAGTCTGTGGAGACGATAACTGACTAACGAATGGACCGATTCGAACCAAATTTGGTACGAAAATCACAATCTGTAAACACTGGAAGCCTATTGTTTTTATACGCAATCGAATATTCAGAACACCCCTAAATTTTCGAGTGAAATTTTGAAAAATCTTCAAAAAATCAAAACCACTACTAAAGTTACGCAAATAGACATTTCTTATGTGATTTTTCATTAGAAAACGATTGACATAAATTTTAGAACGCTAACATGAACCGTTCTCGAGATATTGCATATTTTTCAAAAAAATTATCAAAAAGTTATATAAAATAAAAAAAAAATATTTCCTATTGAGAAACTTGTTCACTTTGGATATGTAATACCATGCGATAAATTGGGTGACATCATTCTCGTGGATCTAGCTCGTTCCATTCATGAAAAAAGGTACTTTGAGTAATACTTTTGCATTTGAACGCCAATAGTCATTTATCTGCTGTAAGAATAACTTATTTCGCCGTCCATAACGCTTGGCGAAATTTTGGCGACGAATTTGGCGGAATGTCGCCAACTTGGCGACTTTTTTGAAATATTGCCAAATTAATGAAAATCTCGCCAGATGGATAAAAATGATGCTAAATCAATGAAAATGACGACTAATTGTCGAAAATTCAATATCTTGGAAAGAATATTAGTATCTACTATAGGAAAAACCTATTTTTTTTACTGTAAAAGTAGTAAATTCATTGCATTATATAAGGAAAGTCATGTGCTGCCCACATCAGATTTTTTTTACTTATGGCAGAACCAATTCTATCGGATTGCTCATGCCCATTGAGATAAGATCTGAACCCCGAATACCAATCTTCTGCAATTTATACAGCAAGATGTTATGATCAACACAATCAAATTCTTTCTTGATAACCAAAAACACATTAGTAACCCTATGGCCAGCATTTAGATCCTCACTGATTTCACCAAGAAATTTCCTTAAGGCGTCTTGAGTACTTATATTTTCGCGAAACTCAAACCACTAGCGAAGAGAATCCCAATATTTTCAATATTCATCGTCTATAACTTCGCCGTTTGTGGTATGATTATGACCAGTGTTTCTTTTCCGGGGTGAGGGTTCGAAGTCCCCGGAGACGAATATTCGCCCACCTCCCCCGGAAACATTTTATGTTAACATAGTTTCTATTTATCTGACAGAATATAAATATATATATATATAGGGCAAATAGAAAGCTTGCACCCGCTAAAGTTTCATTCGCCCTCCTCCGCCAAAACGTCCTGAAAGAAACATCGATTATGAAAATATAAACTGTATTCTCTAAATATCAATTACAATCAAAACTGTATAATTAATTCACTTCAGAAAATGCCCCTAAGAGTTAAAGCAATTTTACCATATAATTACAATCAAAACTGTATAATTATATACAAACGAAAACTATAAAAATAAATAAATAAAATAAAATAAAAATATCGAAACTTTTCCCTTGATGACTGTACCATCATCACAAACAACACACATCAACATTTTTCCATTCGGAAAAAGCGAACGGAATGAGGTTTCACATCAATCTGTAACGAATAACGAAGTTAGTCGCTAAATTTTTTCGTTCGGATTATTTTTATATTGACAAAATACGTCTCATCCAAAGCTATAGGATCGCTTTCCCATTGCAGGTCCATAGCAGCATACATTTAGTTTGTTTTTAAATTCCTTCCAGGTACCGCCCGGAACAGATGTATTCAATGTTTGGAAAAAAAAATTACAAATAAGATTTAAGAGAGTACATGAAACGATTTTTCTCCTATTTCAGACAAATACAAATTAATGATTCAAAAATACAAATTTTTACACGAATTCAAAGAGCAGAATGTTGCGCGAAATAGTGTAATTTGGAAAAACATTATTTCGGGCTAAATCAAACCAAGATTAAAGGATATTTCAGCCTGATCGGATTTTATATTTGCAAATATTTTGGGCTCCGGCAGGATTTAAGCACTGACAGTGCTGTAGTTGGGCCGAACCTGGTAAAATTGCTTTAACTCTTGAGGGCACTTTCTTAAGTGAATTTTTTTTTAATTTTTTGCATTTTCTTTAATTTCTCCTCTTTTTCTTCTGTTCTGTTTGAAGCTCCACTAGTTTCACTTCAATTTTTGCCAGCTGTAGGTAACTGTTACAAAAGATATTTTCGAATATGTTAAAATAGATTAATCTTCACTATTCACTATTTCAGCTTATATTAAAAAAATGTTAGAACGGACCATTTACACTTCGTGTGTTATTCCCAGCTGTAAAGTGAAGGTAATTGCGAAGTGAAGTCGTCATTAAACGCACGCGCATGTGCCTGGTGGTGTCTTGGCTCCTGATTTGCGCTTGAGAGGACTTTGCGTTTTACAAACTTTGAGAAACATTTTTGTCCATATGTACCAAGTAATGGAATTCTGTGTAAAATTGTTTTCGTATTTATCATAAAAATCAGTTTAGTTAGTCATAAACAAATTAATACGTATAAGGTTATAATACTAATAAATAAATAAATAAATAAATAAATAAATAAATAAATAATAAGGGTTATAATACAAATAAATAAATAAAAAGTGTTATAATACCAATAAATAAATGAGTAAGTGTTATAATACCAATAAATAAATGAATAAATAATAAGGGTTATAATACAAATAAATAAATAAACAAATAATAAGTGTTATAATACTAATAAATAAATAATAAGTGTCATAATACCAATAAATAAATAAATAGTGTTATAATACCAATAATACTTTAATTTTTCAATAAAATTAAAAATAACAACATTGTTTTATACTCAGCGCCGCAAATATCCCAGCTCTCTCTAGACCGCTGTTTCTTGGGCTCTTAAAAGTCACTTAACCTCGTTTAATGCTAGTTAAGCAACTGGTCCGTAGCAAACCCGAGCAGATTTTTACCCCCCCCCCCCCCTCACACGCATTTTCAATTAAATTTGAAAGCGGAAATTCCTATTGGCGTGACCCTTTTCTTCGTGGTATTATTAATGATGAGAGGGTGTGATTTGTCTCAGTAATTAAATTATTCAACCGCAAAACGCATTGGCTTATAATCCATACTACTGTGCAGAGACCGTGGAAAACAAATTGCTGTGATGAAGCAATATAATCGGGGGGTCGATAACCGCTGTCCTATGGAATTTTAGTTTCATGGATTTTATTTTAATCATTAAAGCAGATCATCTACATTAATATTTATCAAGTAACACGATTGAATTAAAGAAATGGAAACGCATTAAAATTTTATTATAAACAAGAAAGATCAATCATGCATAAATCATTGATTATGAAACACTTTCCATCTGAAATGTAATTTTATTGAAACATTTCTAAAATGCGATACATTCAGCTCTGATATAGTTTAAATTATCACAGTACTACAAACATTTATTATATTTGAAAACTTAAAACTCCATCGAAAAAAAAAATAAACTTTATTCAAATGAAATCATCCAAATATAAATCGTCTGGCTCTCTATGCAAAAGCAGTGAATATTTCATTCATACATTTTTATTCCAATCTCCAGTGTTAAATAATTCTACATGAAAAAAAATCATCAATTCTTGTACAATTCATCTTACAATCATTTGCTTACATTCTGCATCCATTAAAATTGGACTTCGTTGTAGAAATAATCAAACTTTGATGATCTTTTAAACTAAAAAATATTGTAATTGCGTTGGCACAGAATATAGATGCACAGAAAATACGGAAAAATAAAGCGGTTTTAGGACGAATGTGACACTAAATATAAATTATAAATGTAAAAGAACTTTAAAAATCACGATTTTTACTCTGGTAAAAAAGTTGGGTACAGTATTTTATTTTGAGGTGGGTTACACGATCTCTTCATATCATATGGGTGTAATTATTATTTTGATTTTTATTCAAAAACTACCGAACATAGTTTGCTGAATTTTTTTTTATAAATTTTATGGGATAATTTGAATATCTTCTAAAGTTTTCGAAGCAATTTGTGAGTTTTAACTTCGCTTAAAAATGTTTGAAAAATTAGGTCCCATAGGGTTCAATGTATTTCATTTTTTCAACCCGGGTTCAATCTAAAACTAATTAGGTGATATTATTCATTTACATTTCCATATGTCCCACAAATCGTCTTAACAACATACTAAAAGTTCATTTTGATAAAGTCATTTTACGGCAGTTATTGTGCGAATGGACAGACAGACAGACAGATAGAATGACCGAAGTCCCACACACTTTTCAACTATGTTGGAAAATGTTAAAAATCAGCGGTGCTCCCCAGTCTGATGCAGTTGAAATGGTTTTTGCGTGAATAATATTTTGCAAAATAATAATTCAACAAAACCTCGATCCAAAATCTGATTACATACACATATAGGACTTTTAAATAGCTGCATATTTTAGCTTATTGTTCAAAGCTAGCTCATTCAGTTTTTGAGATATGATCATTACGAGCCTGAAAAACGTAACATTTTCGTACTTCTCCAACTTGACAAGACGATGACTCGAAAACTGCAAAAGTATCTTTCTAATAATACATATTGATTTTAATACTAAATTTCCTCATACATATTTTTGTCGCTTACTATTTATAATTTATAGTTTAGAAGATATTTCGAGTGAAAGTATAAAAAATGAAAGAAAAAAAATTGTTCGTACAGATATTTTTTTAAGTTTTTTCGAATAAATACAAATCTATCCCAAACAATTATATACACTTATAAGACTTTCAAAGAGCTACAAATTTGTGTTTATTGTTTAAAGCCATATATTTTAGTTTTTGAGATATGAGCATTACAAAATTTATAAATGGAAAATTTTCAATCTTTTTCAACTTAACAAGGCGATTACTCGAAAACTATAAGTGCTTTTTTGAATAATAAATATATATTTTAAAACTAAATTTTATAGTACACACGTCTGTCGTTTACTATTTATATCTATATTTTATTGTTCCAATGAAGGTTCCCTATGGACTCCAAAATTGAATTTCAAATTATTCCTGGCTCAAAAGCATTTACTCATCTGCACAATAATTATCTAACCTATTTGTGTCTTTCCAAATTCTCCAGGAGCACCACGATGACCTAGAAAACTGAATCTTGCCACACTTATAGTATTAACCAAACAACAGAACATAACGGAGCAAAATTTTCAATTCCTCCCCCCTTGCGGTGGGCGAAATATTGTTTGTTGTCAAAAGAGTTTTCAAACCCTCCAGAAGTATCTCGGTGACCCATATAAAAAGCTGAAACTTTGTATACATAACAGAGCTGTATTTTTGTCCCCACCGGAGCAGAGAAATTGAAAGGGTTGAAAAGTCTGTCTTGATTCTCTAAAAGTGCTCCGGTGACCTAGAAGGCTGAAGCTCTGCATACTTATAGGACCATTCACAGTGCAGAATATGACATAGCCGTATTTTCGATTTCTCCAACCTGGGCGGACAAAATGAGGGGGGGGGGCAGTGTTGAAAAGTATTTCCAGATTCTTTAAAAGTCTCCCCGGTGACCTAGAAGTCTGAAAATTTGCACATTTAAAGTATCGGCCACGGGACAGAAACTAACCTCGTTAATTTACATTTCAGCTCCTATTTTCGATGCAAAGTACTATACTGAATTGTAAAGCAAAATAAAACGTATTAAGTGATTCTACTTTTGAAGAATATTATCTTCCTGTTTTGAGAGGTTTACATATACAGTTATACAATACATATTTTTAAATTTCTTTTCAATTTTAAATGAAAAACCTGTAATATCTCAAACACAACCCATGCTAGCGGTTTTTTTTTTCATTACGACATTTGCTTTTAAATTAAAATTACATATAAAATGAAAATTGAATGTTACATTTGTAGCAAAATTACTGTGTGATACTTTATTTATAACTTTGGAAAAAAAAAATTCTTATTACTTCAGTGACCTGGTCCGATTTTCATGAAAATTAATATGTCTTTTACCTATTAAAAATAATCGCATCGCAAATTCCAGCGATTTGTTAGTTCCATTGCGCCCAATAGACACAAATCTCATCAATCTAATTCCTTATTCATATTCATGCAGGCTTTCAAAACGTGCAGATCATTCATTTTTACTTTTCTTATATACAATAATGTATAAGGAAAGTATTATGTGACGGGGTCGAAAATTCGAATTAGAGTTTTCGACGGAACAGCACGTTTCAAGCATCCCTGATCACGAATAGAACATTTTTGAGGTGATGTCTGTGTGTGTGTGTGTGTGAGAGAGAAAGTGTGTGTGTATGTATGTGTGTGTGTGTGTGTGTGTCAGTGAGCCAGTGGAGACGATACCTGACGAACGAATGGACCGATGCGAAAGAAATTTGGTACAAAAATTACAATCCGTGAATATTGGAAGCCTATTGTTTTTATACGCAATCGAATGTTCAGAACTCCAATAAATTTTCGAGTAAAATTTTGCAAAAATCGTCAAAAAATCAAAACCTCTAATAAAGTTACGCAAATAGATATAATTTTTTATAATAGATTTGTAATTTTTTATTAGAAAGCGATTGACATACATTTTAGAACGCTAGAATAAACCGTTCTCGAGATATTGCACATTTAAAAAAAAATTATCAAAAAATCATATAAAATAAAAAATATATATTTCCTATTGAGAAATATAATCACTTTTCATATGTTATATCATGCGATAAATTTGGTAACATCATTCTCGTGGATCTAGCTCTTGCTATTCATGAAAAAGAGACTGAGTAATACTTTTGTATTCGAACGCCAATAGTCATTTATCTGCTGTTAGAATAACTTATTTCTCCATCCATAACGCTTGGCGATATTTTAGCGACAAATTCAGTGGAATGTCGTCGCCTTGGCGACATTTTAAAATGTTGCTGAATTAATGAAAATCTCTCCAAATGAATAAAAATGACACTAAATCAATGAAAATGACTGCTCATTGACAAAAATTCAATATCTTGGAAAGAATATAAATATCTGTTATAAGAATAATGTATTTTTATTTACTGTAACAGTAGTAAATTCATTGCACTATATAAGGTAAGTCATGTGCTGCTCACATCAGATTTTTCTTTCTCATACGTAGTATTGAGAAAGTATTGTTTTCACGAAAATTTTCGATTTCCAGATTTTGATGCCAATATATGTTTTAAGACCGCCTGAATATGTTTTGATTAATTTTGGAATGATGTCCGTCCGTCCGTTTATCTGTCTGTCTGATGTCTGTGGTCGATTTCCTATATACACGATAGCTGCTATAAATATTATTGGATTTTCACGAGACATTATATCCGGCTTTTTTATCAAAAAATCTAGAACTAGGCAGAATTTTATTTTTTTAATTCGAGCGAATGCTTTGAAATTTATTTAAAATTTTATATTTTTTAACATGGCAGCATAGAACAAAATCAGAAGCATGCATGAAAGGGTACTATTTATGTCTCAATGATCACGAGACTTCCCTCACAGCAAAGATCGTCACATGTGTGACAGTGACGTTGTAGTCACGTGACACCTGGGTCACAATGTGACATCATATTTGTGACTTCTATTCGACGTTACGTATTAGTAACTTTGTAACTTCATTGTGACTACATTCTGTGACGTTTCCACAATTTAATTAACATGTAACAATGTGACGACATTAACAATGGCAATTGCAATGTGACGTCACAAACAAGTTAATATGTGACGTCACAAACGAACATGAAAATGACCAAAATGATTTCGCTGTGACCTCAATATGACATTGCCGAGACGTACTACGACGTCCTGTGACGTCCCAAAGTCAAAGTGTGAAGTAAATCTTACGTCACTGTGAAGAAAAATGCTGTTAGGGTTAATAGTCTCAATAATTATTGTCAAAAATGGTTGCGATACAATTTTAGTACTTAAGACATCATTGCCCCTCTGGGGGGCTTTTCACCCCCTCCCCCGGGTGTACATTGTCAAGTATGGTATCAAAGATTTTGACAAGCCCTTTAAAGTGATGGATAGATAACACGCTCTAATTATAATCATTTGGATCGACGCTACAGATTTTTTAAAATTTTACTTTGAAAGAGAACCTCCCCCCCCCCCCCCCATAAGCTACTTAAAAGTGGATTATGAGAAAACCGGGTTGAGCCACACCTCAGTTAATTTACTGTATGACAATGCCTTCTCTTTACATACACTGTACTGTAGGGGGAAGAGAAATCGAAAATACATCTTTCTGTCTTTAGTGATAACAGTGCAATTCAATGAACCGTAATATTTAAATATTGCTGATGTTTTGCAAACATGTTCTGGAGTTGAGCCCTTACCATGGGCCCTTTTATCGTTCACTGCAGGGCTTCAGCGTCCATGAGTGAGCGTTTCTTTGGAAGACAAGGCTTCTCTGTTGCCACACACGAGGAACTATTTTCGTTATTTCCGTTGAAACACCCAAATAATATCGACGAAAAGATAAGTACCTTGGGAGGTCCTAAGTTAAGAAAGAAGAAAAAGACTGGGGATAGAAGATAAAACTTTATTACCCAAATTTTCTGAAGCCAAGTCGTTAAGTTTTAAGAGATATCTTCTATCTGAGAAGAATATATATGCGTGAAGGAACTGTCCTTATACCTGTAGGTAGGGGTGCAGAGTTGCAGATAGGTAAAATGGCCCAAACCCAGTAGCTATCTAATGCTGGACCAATATGAAAAATCTGATGTGGGCAGCACATGACTTTCCCTGCAGACTTAAATTCATATTTTCTTTATTTCTCTAATAATTCATTGAGTTTAATTGCACCAAATTTGCATTTTTAATTCAATTTTTGTTTCTATTTGGTAATTGGACATTTTTCCGATAGCGGAATAACAAAAATGCAAGAAATCTCAAATATCTTGAGAACGTTTAGCCCTAAAGTATAATGGAGTGTGTTATATTCTTTTCCCCATCAAAAATTGCGTATAAAACAAGAATTTAATTCATACATTTCAGCATACGTAATCTTTTTTTTTTTTTTTAGATTTTAGCGATTTTTGTGGGCCATTTCGTAAAAAAATGCAGGTTGTTCTTTTCCGAATCGTACCAAAATCTAATCAGCACCAGAGTGTCCCACAAGTAACTTTTCTACCAAATATTGTGAAATTTGGTCAATTAGTATTTTAGCTAGGGTGGATACATGAAATTTTTGCGGGCCATTGTGTAAAAAAAGGTGGGTTCTTCTATTCCGAATCGTACCAAATTCTAATCCGCACCAGAGTACCCAACAAGTAACTTATCTACCCAATTTTGTGAAATTTGGTCAATTAGTATTTTAGCTAGAGCGGATAAATTAAATTTTTACGCGCCATTTCGCAAAAAAAGGCGGGTTCTGCTTTAACGAATCGTACTAAAAACTAATCAGCACCAGGGTCACATCCAAGTGACTTACCTACCAAATTTTATGAAATTCGGTCCATTAGTTTTTGAGTTAGAGTGGATACATATATTGCATAGATATACAGACAGACATACAGACCGACACACACACAGACGTCACGCTAAAAATAGTTTTTTCGTATTCTAGAGGTCTTGAAACATGTAAATCCGTCGAAAACCCGAGTTGCGATTTTCGGCATGATTCCAATACTTTCCCTATACATTAATGTATTGCAGGGAAAGTAAAAAGTTGTCATTTTGACGGAATTGGCCCTATATGGGGGACAATGTTACGCTAATATTGGCGTTTCATTGAAAATGTTTCTAATGTAACAAAATTATTGGCATGATATTGCAATGAAAATATTAGACAATATTGGAGGCCAATGTTTGCCTAATATTAGGATTACATTGGAAATATTTCTGATGTAATGACAAGATATATAATATTGGACCAATGTTAAATGCTACTAGAATGCTACTGGAAGGAATAGTTTTCACAAATTTCATAGAGCACAAAATGGCTTAAACTATTTAGATGCACTAAAATGAGAATCCCGATTTTCCTGATTAAATTAGACCGGAGTAAGTCCGACAAACAGAAATGAGGATGATTTAGGAAATCATTATTTAGTTATTTACATAATAGTGCTAGCAGAAACACCTGGTGGTACTTGGAATATTGTTGTTGAGACCCAGACCGTCCGACCTACCAGAAAGGTGTAAGGTAACCGTTTGGACGGCCGGGAAGTGCCACCCAATTTAGACCGGAACCCAGTGGGGGAGGCATCAACAGGGACCAATTATCCAATGTGAATATTAATTAATTTTCCAATAAGTCATATCCCTCAGCAGAGTCAAAGACAAAAATACAAAAATTGAAATCAAATTAAAATATCTGTATTGATGTTTTATTCAAAAGTTTGGTATTATGACTATTCTACATAATTACTTTTTATGACATTACTTTTTATGACAATTACTTTTTATGACAATATTCTTCTTCGACCTAGACCGTCCGACCTACCGGAAGGTGTAAGGTATCTGTTTAGACGGCAGGTACAGTGCCACCCAATTTAGACCGAAATCCAGTGGGGGTGGTATCCACAGGGAGCGTACCCTCCTTTCCTTACCACCTACCTCTCGGAAGGACTTACGGACCCACATGTTTAACGTGACCGTACTCCGCATGAACACGACGGCAGTTGTGGCAGCGTGCAAATCCAGCACGCAAACCACCGAGCTACCGCTCCCGAAATGGGCCTACAGCTGGGACCTCCGCTCCTCCGGGGGCCGTGGTAGTCTGTTTTTCAGAGCTTGTGACGTCATGAAAAACGATCCAGTGTTCCAGCGTATTTCAACCTAAAAGCGTTTGTTTTGATCTGATGTCATGGTTGAGCTCGTTTCTTTCAAAAACTTTTTGACTTTCATTGTGTTACTTATACATTGTGTTATTTACATTTATTTCATTGTGTTATTTACATTGTGTTAGCAGTATTGGTTGATTTTAAATTCCAATAATGTGTCATTGTCTACAACTGTAGCATCATCTGACAAATTGAATACTATTTTGAAGACGTAGGAGTTCAACTTTCCTATGTCGCTTAGGTGCTTGTTTACTAAATCCCATTACTAATAGTTTGGCAGATATCTCGTTGAATAAACTTACAAAATAATGTTTTTGTCTAAATAATTACTCGACTATAACATGAAAAATTCTATTAATTTAAAAATGCGTAAAGCCTGTTTTTTTTTTTTGTATTCTTAAGATCTTTCAAACTTAAAAAAATGCCTAGGGACTCATAGTTTTAACTTACGTGGTTGCAACATTTTATTATATAATCATAGTTATAGAATAACTCATGAATAAAGATTTAAAATATCAATTTTTCTACAAATCTCAGCTGTTTGTTACAACACTATGTTTTCAAAGACATTGTTGACAAAGATACATTCATGAACAAACTATTAAATGAAAATTGAAGTAACTTTGGATAACGCTAAGTTTTATTTTAAGAACCTTCATTTTGTTGCTTGTTTAAAAGCTATAAAATAATTTGCTTTAAGGTTTGCCATAAATTAGTTTATTAGTTTTGCATAAATTTACAGTTTTTATAAATTTCATTGTAGTTTTAAAGATTTATTTACTACAGTGCAATGCAAATGTATCTTGCTTCATTCATTGAGTTATGAAATTCTCATTTACCCGACAACAGAAAGTAGTACTTAAAGCTGTGACATACATCACAGAACGAGCTCTGTTTTATAAGCTCTGCAGAACATTTACATTTGATATTTAACAAAATTCTGCTTTTGAGTTCATTTTTAAGTTTGCAAACTTCTATTTTAACTACAACATTATTGGATTGGTCATTTTAAAGCAACTAATGTGTAACAAGAATTTAGTATAATTATATTTATCTTTTTTTAATCCAATGTATCTCTGTGTAAACATAATGCATTTCAATTGGATACAGTAGCAGCTTATATTACTGATTATATATTTTTTTCCAATATCGATTGTTTTTATTCTGATTTTTATAATTGCATAGGCGTTATGTCGTTTTTAATGTTTGCTGTAACTTGTTAATTTGTCATTTTTATGTTTCACCCTGTTAAGCGTCTTTTTGAGGCCACTTGAAATTGTTTTTAGTTTTGTCCATTACAGAAACTTCAATTTCTTTTTTATTGATCTACGTGACAGATCCCTGGTAAAGGATGGAATCTTATTTTACTAATACCCAATCATTTACTTGTAGATTTAGCACATCAGTGACATCTTCATTTGTTTCATTTTTAGACATATATTTCTCATTAAATAAAATTACTGTCAGTTACAATTTTGGGCCATTCCATAGTAACAGACTAACACATATAGGAAAACAAAAAAGATTTTTAAGTACAAAAAGGAAAATAAATAATAAAAAAATAATAATAATGCAGCCTATGCCAAATTTTGAAAAAAAAAATTGAATTTCAAATAAATTAACACTAGTTAACTGTGTATGTAAGAGACTAACCAAAATTAACATGATTTTATGATATACTTACTGAAAACAAAATATAACATGATTAGCATTAAAATAAACTATAGCAAAGTCATTAAATGCAATAATAATTTTTTGTTAGTCTGTTACAATGAATTAGTCTGTTACAATGAATTAGTCTGTTACATTGATTAATAAAAAAAATCCAACACATAAAAGAATAAAAAATTTACATATATGTAAGGGAAGTTGTCAGTAAAAGACCGGTTTATTATTTTAAACATTAAATCAATGTGTGCTCATTAAATTTTAATTAATTGCATTTGTGTGTGTGTGTGTGTAACAGACAAACATACATACCTCTTTTTGAAAATCTTGTCAGGTATTTTTAAAAACTAGCTTTAAACTCGCAAACTGAGAGAACGGGATCGCATCGCCAACCGTGGATCGTTTTTCGTGACGTCACTAATTTGACTGCTACGGCCCCTCTCTCGAGCGGAGGCCCCGCTACAGCACGCGGTGTTCCCAGGTGGCCATCCACCCAAGTACTAACCGCGCCCGATGCTGCTTGACTTCGGTGATCTAACGAGAACCGGTGTTTTCACACGGTAGGGCCGTTGGCATGGTACTTGGAATGCATACAGTTCAATGAAAACAAAAGAAAACTTCTATTTAATCCACAATTGTGCAATTTTCTCTATTACATATTATTTCATTTTTTGTTTCTTACCCAGGTTACCTGACCTATCTAAAAGTGTTGTTGTTGAGACCCAAACCGTCCGACCTACCAGAAAGGCTACCTAAAGGTGTTGAAGACCCAGACCACACGACCAACCCTAAGGCTTATGGTAGTTTAACTACCTAAAGGTGTAAAGTAACTGTTTGGATGGCTTATGCGGTACCACTCAATTTGAACCGGAAGTCAATGGGGATAGCAACCACAAGGACCGTACACCATCCTTACCCCTAACTCATCACCTCTCGTCTAGACTTTCGGAACTACAGATTCACAGGAATCCGTCTTTCGTAGATAGGAGTTTCATCTCCTTTCTAGCTTCGGATCAGAAGAATAGTCAGCAGACGATTTCGGTACTGGAAGCGTAATGCTATTACTAAAGTTACAAATGGCATCAAAATCTGTATAAAATATTGAATCTATATAAATAAAGTTGAAAATCTGTCTGTTTGTTTGTCTTTTCATCACGGGAGAACGGCTGAACCGAATTTGATGAAATTTTGTAGGTAGGCTTGGACTAGCCCCACTTAAAATTGAGTCCATGTTTCTAGTGTCTATGACCAGGGGTTATCTAGATATTAATTAAAAACGCACAGTTAAACCTTTCATAAACGCAGACGATATTTTGTCCCGTAAATTTATTTGAAGAAAATGATATCATGTCGCTTAGCAACGGATTTAAATCCAATGTGTTCATGAGACAGACGATTTTTATTAAATCTTTTCCAATTTAATTAATAAAGAAATGTATATGAAATAAATTTTATCGAAATTGCATTCTTGACTCAATTATATCAATTACGACGTCAGGTTTAAAGATTACTTTGGGTTTATTGATATTTTTAATTTATTACATTATCTGTTTTATTTTGGCAAAAACGGTTGAAACTCATTTATTGTAGTACGGTTAATCTTCTATTAGTACACGCGTATATCTTCTAAAATATAAGTTTTCACGGTTATACCTTCCCGTACAATTTTAGCGCTTTCATTTTGGAATCAATTAAGGCCCTCAAGTTTAAAGATAATTAATATTTTCACTTTATCACGTCATCTTTCACTACAAGGATTTTTGAAATTCATATATTGTAGTACGGGTAATTTTCTACTAATACACGGGTATATCTTCTAATATTCGGGAATATGAGTAGATAGGGTATATCTTCCGATACAATTTTATCGCTTTTATTTTGGCATAGCATATATTGGTTTAATTTCATATTTTTTGCAAATTTGTTTACCAACCGGACCATGCTGTTTTATTCTTCAGATCTGCTTATGAAGATAATTTTTGCATAGTGAGAACATATATTCTTAAATTTCTTTTTAGGAGCATTAATATAGATATTTTAATAGAATGTTTTGAATAACAATGTCATTTAGGAATTTGCACATGATTGTGAATTTTATGCTTCTTATATTCCGTACGAAGGACGGCTATGTAGTACGGGTAATCTTCTACTAAATACACGGATATATTTTCTAATCTACGAGAATATAAGTAGTAGGGGTGTATCTTTCCATACAATTTTAGCACTTTCATTTTGGCATATATTGGCATCAATTACGGCCTTTGGGTTTAAAGATTATGGGGATTATTAATATTTTAAATTTATTACGTTATCTATAATTTTTTGGCAAATGTATTTGAAACTCATATATTGTAGTACGGGTAATCTTCTACTGATACACAGATATATATATCTTCTAATATTCGAGAATATAAGCAGTACAGGTTTCCATTACAATTTTAGAGCTTTTAATTTGGAATATATTGATTTAATTTCATATTTTTTGTAAATTTGTTTACAAGCAAAACCAGAATATTTTATACGCCAGATCTTCCTAGGAAGATAATTTTGTATAGTAAGAACAGAGATTCTTAAATTTCATTTCAGGAGCATTAATTTAAATATTTTAATAGAATTCTTTAAATAACAATGCCATTTAGAATATTATAGGAATTTGCACATGATTGTGAATTTTAAGTTTTTTTATATTATATACTGCGTATGAAGAATGGGTATGGTACTAGTTATGCAATATAAAAATATCATATGACAATTATAAATTAAGCTATCTGAATAAAATGGAGATATTCCATGAAGATAACTTAAGAAAATTTAGGATTTTTCTTTTTTGCGCCTGATGGCTTAGAAACAAATTGTGCCAATAAGTAAAAATGTTTTGCGCAAAGAATATTGAAAATATGAGCAATGCATTTAAGCACAATAAAAATGCTACATTATTATTATATAAATCATGCTACATTATTATTTTATTTGTGTTTAAATAAGTTATTCATGTTTTTCTTAAATTTTTGCCTGTTTAGCTTTTTTCGAATTATAGCTGGAAGAATGTTGGAGCGAAAAATTCTGAGATTTATACATTTTCTGAACAAGATTTCAAGATTAAAAAAAAATGCTCTTTAATTATATCTCTTAAGTGTATGCAAAGTTTCTGTTATTTACTTTCATCAGTTTGGGCTGTGTAATTCATCCCTGAGTTAGTCAGTCTCTTTCAGCTGAGTGATATGAATATAATTTAAGTTCGAGTCAGAGTGATTGAAATTTGAAAAAGAAACCCCCAAACTGTCTCCGTATTCACGCGGAGTACGGGCACGTTAAATATGTGAGTTCGTAGGTCCTTCCGATAGGTTGCTGGTAGGGTAAGGAAAGTACGGTACCTGCGGATGCTGCCTCTATTGCCTTCCGGTATATATGCCTTATACCTTCGGGTAGGTCGGACGGTCTGGGTCAATGAAGGAAAAAACGAAATAAACTATCTACTATTTAAAAATATATATATATATTAGTATGGTTAATATTCTCTTCTAAGTATATGCTATGTATTGTTGAACATTTTAACTCAGTTTTAAATACAAGTTTCATATCGTAAAAATAAAATATCCATAACCATGAACATTTATAAACTCAGTAAAAATGAATATCAAATATTTACTAAATCTATTCTTTACTTATTTAGATTGGCACAAAATGTATACGAAAAATCACACATTTTAACGTTTTGGGTACCGAAAGGGGCCTAATCTAATCCGCTTACGGATATCGACCAAACAAAGAGCGCAACAACCAAAACAAACAGCGTGCATACCTTTATGGGGTCCGTGCCTCATGCCAGCGCACTTAAATCTGCGGAAGCCCCTGCCCTCGATATAACTCCGCCCCACCACATGACTGAGGTGTTTGTCACCGTGGCCTGAGTCACTATGCAGGGCACACGGCCAGAAATCCAGCCATTGGTTATGACGCCCAAATTAACGCCTACAGTGATCCGCATTTTTAAGCACGCGACGGATGGTGTTGGACTCTGTGGAAGCCAAAGGATGACTAAGATGAAACGTCATTATGAAGGTAACCGCTGTTCTTGTGAGAATAAAACCGATTGGCACTTTTCTGAATAAAAGCAGACCACAGCCATAGAAACATTTAATATTGATCCAATATTGAACAAATATTGTATATCTTGGCATCGCATTGGAAATACTTCCAATGAAACCCAAATATTGGGTTGCATTGGCCTCCAATATTGGCTAAAATTTTTATTACAATATTACGCCAATATTGGTGTTCCATTGGAAATATTTCCAATGAAACGCCAATATTGGCTTCGTATTGTTACAATATTGTCCCAATCTTTTATGCCAGTATTGGACAAATTTCGTCAAAATGTCCACTTTGGTCCAATATTAACTGGCAGTATTGGGCCATATTGGATCGATATTAGGGAGGGGTAACCTGGATATAAAACTGGGTTGTATCATCCTAACTCAGACCAAGAGACGGATTGGCACACTCTGAAATTACATTTTGACATACCCACCTAAAATTTGAGGGAAAAAGAAATATTGATTATGTAAGGAGAAAAGTCATTAAATATGTATTTCAAGTAAGAAAATGAATTAGATGACTTTTAGAATGTTAGAACGAATAGTTTACGAATTTTTTTCAAATTAGTTTGTGCGATGTCAATTTCAAAAATCCTTCAAATATCGTCTTAGTATGAGTCCGAAATCCCTTCTCTCTGATCTTTGAGAACACATTTTTATATATATTATTGACAGCTGAAACATTTTACGATATTCCCAGAAAAAAAAAAAGAACTGGCTATGCAAAGAAATTGAAAGTCATTTTGACTGTAATTCCCCAAATTGTAAAAACTTGAATTTCTAGGTATGCAAAGCAAGTTGTTATTCCATGAGTCTTATCATACAAGAAAATGAATTTGACTGCTCTTAGACTGTTAAATGAATTTGACTGCTGTTAGAATCGACGTTTCGAAAGAAATTTCAGTTTGAAAGAATTTCAGAAATTTATTTATTTGCATCATTGAGGACGCTTCAAATATCGTAGTTAAAGATCATTCATAATCGAGAGTCCTTTTCTCCCTTGGGTTATTTCCTCTGGGTCCTACAAACGTATTTTTGTATATATTAAATGCATTTCATAACTTTATAAGAGTAAAATTTTATTCAATTTTGAGAGAGAGGGTGAGGAGAGAATGTGGGAGGGATATGGAGAGAAGAGGAGGATAAAGAGAGGCGGTAGAGAGAGAGGAGGATAGAGAGAGAGGAGGATAGAGAGAGAGGAGGATAGAGAGAGAGGAGGATAGAGAGAGGAGGATAGGGAGAGGAGGATAGAGAGAGGAGGACAGAGAGGAGGACAGAGAGGAGGATAGAGAGAGGAGGACGATAGAGAGAGGAGGAGGAGGAGGATAGAGAGAGGAGGAGGAGGATAGAGAGAGGAGAAGGATAGAGAGACAGGAGGAGGATAGAAAGAAAGAGGGAGGAGGAAAAATATTGATTATATGAGGCGAAAAGTCATTAAATATGTATTTTCACACAAGAAAATGAAAGAAGAGGATAGAGAGAGAGGAGGATAGAGAGTGAGGCGGAGGATAGAAAGTGAGGAGGAGGATAGAGAGTGAGGAGGAGGATAGAAAGTAAGGAGGAGGATAGAGAGTGAGGAGGAGGATAGAGAGTGAGGCGGAGGATAGAGAATGAGGAGGAGGATAGAGAGTGAGGAAGAGGATAGAGAGTGAGGAGGAGGATAGAGAGTGAGGAGGAGGATAGAGAGTGAGGAGGAGGATAGAGAGTGAGGAGGAGGATAGAAAGTGAGGAGGAGGATAGGGAGTGAGGAGGAGGATAGAGAGTGAGGCGGAGGATAGAGAGTGAGGCGGAGGATAGAGAGTGAGGCGGAGGATAGAGAGTGAGGCGGAGGATAGAGAGTGAGGCGGAGGATAGAGAGTGAGGAGGAGGATAGAGAGTGAGGAGGAGGAGGATAGAGAGTGAGGAGGAGGATAGAGAGTGAGGAGGAGGATAGAGAGTGAGGAGGAGGATAGAGAGTGAGGCGGAGGATAGAGAGTGAGGAGGAGGATAGAGAGTGAGGAGGAGGATAGAGAGTGAGGAGGAGGATAGAGAGTGAGGAGGAGGATAGAGAGTGAGGAGGAGGATAGAGAGTGAGGAGGAGGATAGAGAGTGAGGAGGAGGATAGAGAGTGAGGAGGAGGATAGAGAGTGAGGAGGAGGATAGAGAGAGGGAAGAGAGAGGGGGATAGAGGAGGAGAGAATTAAACTAATTTTTATATTCCTTAAAACTAAATATTCCCTCGAAACGTTAATTTTAACATTTTAAACGTCTGAACATTTAATATTTTTTTCAGTTTGATGGGGTAGTAAAATGGCTTTCACTTTCGTAGCATAGCCAGTATTTTCTCTGGAAACATCCTATAAAATTGTCAGTACTCTATAAGGTCTCCAAAAGAAATGCGTTCCTAAGGATCAGGGAAAAGAATACGTGTGGAAAACCTTTCGATTTCGAACTATTACGATGGCGATATTCGAAAGGGCTTTCCAATGATGCCATGTCATCGACCAAAGTATTTCACCAAAATTACAAACACGCTACTATATATTTAAACTGATATTTATGGCATATGGGAAGTCTGTGTATTCGTTTCATTCCTTGAAAAATATCAATAAATTAATTGAAATTGTGTTGTTTTGATTGATGCCCCGTCTAAAATATCAATTTAAAATTACTAACAAGAAGGATCAATCATGCATAAAGCATTGATCATGAAACACTTTCCAACTGAAATGCTATTTTATTTCAACATCTTTAAAATGCAATACATTCAGAACTGATATTTTTAATTATCACAGAACTGAAATAATTTATTTTACTAGAAAACTTGAAACGTCATCGAAAAAAATGAACTCTTTCAAATGACGACATCGAAATATAAATCGTCTGGCTCTCTATGTAAAAGCAGCGAATGTTTCATTCATACACTTTTATTCCAGACTCCAGAGTTAAATAATTGTGGTTAAAAAAAAATTTAGCAATTCTTATACAACTCATCTTACAGTCACTTGTTTTCATTCCACATGCATTAAAATTAGGCTTCGTTGTAGAAATAATCCAAAAATATTGCAATTGCATTGGCGTAGAATATAGATGCAGAGAATATATGCAAAAATAAAGCGGTTTTAGGACGAATGCAATACTAAAAATAAATTTAAAAGAACTTTAAAAATCACAATTTTTACTCTGGGAAAAAAATATGGATGCCATATTTTATTTTTAAGTGGGTCAAGTGATCTCTTCATATAATATGATTGTAATTTTTATTTTAATTTTTATTTAAAAAATTACCGAACTTATTTTGCTGCAATTTTTTTATATATTTTATGGGGTAATTTGAATATTTCCTAAAATTTTCGAAGCAATTTGTGAATTTTAACTTTGTTTAAAAAATGTTTGAAAAATTAGGCCCCATAGGGTTCAGTGTATTTCACTTTTTTAACAAGGACTGAATCCAAAACTAATTGGGTGGTATTATTCATTTAGATTCCCATAGGTCCCACAGACCTTCTCAACAACATACTAAAATTTCATTTTGATAAAGACATTTTTACGGCAGTTAGCGTGCGAACGGACAGACAGACAGACAGAATGAACAAAGTCATAAACACTTTTCAACTTTTTGGGGGAAGAAAGATCCAAAAAATAACTATTTGTCTAACAAGATTGATCATTTAAATATTTTTTTAAATATCAAATTTAAAATTCAAATAATGGCCGTCATTTTGATAACATTGACAGCCTTCTTTTATACTGATAATTTGCTAAAAAATGTTAGTACTCTCTAACGGAAGAATAGCAATTGATCTAGAAGAATCTGGGAGGGGGGGGGGTGCACATAAAGCCACCGAAACTCTCAGGATATGGGTAACGAAGCGCGAATGCACACAATTCAACTCAACATTAACGTTTTCAGCGATTCCACGGATTCTCAATAGAACTTCTTAGTCAGAGGCCATGACGGAAGTTTCTCATGACAAGTTGATATTCAAAATTATAAATTAATTCCAAAAATTATTATTATTTATTTTATTTTTCGAATTGATTAAAGGCAATACTACGCAAAGTAAAACAGCAAAGAAGAAAGTTTGAGAGTTTCAAGAACAGAAAATGTTATCGAATTCTATCTAGAAGGACAAAGTGCACATCATAACTACAATGAGCTTCGTAATTTCATAGGGAACTTCGTAACTACAATTACTATTTTAAATTCCTTTGTTTCGAAAATATACTAAGACGCACACACACAAAAAAGAGAAAAACGAAGAAAAAAATAAAACTGAGTATCACCAATTTATTTATTCCGTTTATTTTTGACCCATCAGTTTAAAACCAGTTTATGAAGAAACAGTTCTATAATCATACCTGCAATAAATAATCAACTTTAAACAACTGCAAATCAGTTGGCATATTGTACTAAAAATATATTCCTATACTGTGTGGTCAATACGTTAGATAAAGAATCAAATATTTCCATCATCTGACTTGTCCTGTTGGTTAAGATTGGAAAGAATTACAGTATTGGAGAGAATTACCCAAAGTATAGAGCAGCCCAGTGGTTAGCGCGTGGGAATTGCACTCGGTAGATCCGGGTTCGATTCCCGCTGCTGCCAAAAGTGCCGACGTGTTCACGCAGAGTACGATCACGTTAAACATGTGGGTTCCGAGAGGTTGGTGATAAGGGAAGAGGGTACCGTCCTTGTGGATGCTTCCCCCACTGGGTTCCGGTCTAAATTGGGTGGCACTTCCCGGCGGTCCAAACAGTTACCTTAAACCTTTCTGCTAGGTCCGACGGTCTGGGTCTCAACAATAACAAAGTATAGAGCTTTCTTGTTACTAAATCTTAAAAATCAACAGGCTATTACGGAATAAAAACGGCATATTAAATGCCATGCCATTTGCTCGATTATTTCTCAAGATGTACTGTTTCCCATGCAAAAATTAAATTTATTTTGGGTTGAACGTATTTATAAAACACACCCATTTTATAATAAATAAAATATTTATTTTTTTTTAATGACGTTCTCTGTTTTAGATCAGAAACGTAAAATATATCAAAAACAACGCATGTCATAAATTATGCCATTCGCTTATAAAGAAAATTAACCAGAGCTCAACTCGAGAGCTCAAGTAAAATTTTAAAAAATAGATATCGTTCGTATAAATAATTACAATTATAGCGTATTACACTTTAAAGGACGGGTCAAAATATTTCGATTGATACCATACTTAATAAAGTACCCCCTCTGGGGGGATAATTCGCTCCCCCCGAAGGGGGCAATGACGTCACAAATTCAATAACTGTATCGCTGCAATTTTCACAACAATGATTGAAACTATGAAGTGTCGCGTTTATTGTGCACTAAATAACCTTTGTCAGACATGGTTATACCCAATTTTGTGTCATGCTACCATGTTAAAAAAATATTAAATCTCGAATCCACTTCAAAGTTTTAGCTCAAATTTAAAAAAATTCTATCTAGTTCTAGATTTTTTGATGACAAAATCGGATATAAAGTTTCGTGGAAATTCATTAATTTTTGTGGCAGCTATCATAAGAAATCGACCACATATATATATACAGACAGACAGACGGATATCCCTCCAAAAATAGTCAAAACGTGTCCAGGAGGTCCTAAAACCTATTTTGGCATCATAATCTCGAATTTGAAAATTTTCGTGAAACAATGGTTTCTCTATACTACATAGCATGAGTAAGTAAAAATTGCTTATTTTCGCAAAGTATTTTAATATAATTTCATTCTTATATTTTAACTTTTTCGAAACAAAATGCTTGAAAAATTGTTTACGTCGCTCTGAACTTTCCAACAAACAATAAGCTTTTGACATTTATTGATTGGAATAATAAAGTCGATAAAGGTTCGGAACAGCGTTATAGCTCTTTATTCATCTAGGAATTAAAATTACAAATGATTCCCTCATTTGATAATAGTGAATTTATTTTATTTTCAATGGATTTTTTATTTTTGATCCAATCATGAAATATATCGAATGAAATATATTGAAATATATCGCGCATGTTAGTGTTTTATAAAAGAGGGCATCGACATCTGCATTTAACATTGTATATTAAATAGATATTTTCGTAATATTTTCATATGTAATTATGCTTTTATAATTTTCGAAAATATTATTCGAGTAATTAATACCCTTCTTTTCGCATAATCATCTCGGAAATCAACGGGCCTTTGGTATTAATCGATTGAAAAGTCGAACAAAATTCATTCGATGTGCTTAACTTGTTTTGACAGATATCCTGTTCCATGTAGAAAGAAAAATTCCAATATCTTTAGAATGGTAAGTGATAACTTGTGTTGAGAGAGAAGAGAGACAGAGATACAGAAGGAGAGACAGAGATACAGAGATAGACAGAGATACAGAGAGAGAGACAGGGATACAGAGAGAGAGATATGGGTACAGGGAGAGAGACAGGGGTACAGAGAGAGAGAGAGAGAGACAGGGGTACAGAGAGAGAGACAGGGATACAGAGATAGAAACAGGGGTACAGAGAGAGATACAGGGGTACAGAGATACAAAGAAAGATACAGATATACAAAGAAAGAGACAGAGATACAGAGAGAGAGACAGAGATACCGAGAGAGAGAGAGATTCAAAGAGAGAGACAGGGATACAGAGAGAGATATACAGAGAGATATACATAGAAAGATATACAGAGATTCAAAGAGAGAGACTGAGACACAGAGAGAGAGATACAGAGAGAGATACATAGAAAGAGATACAGAGAGAGACAAAAATGCAGAGAGAGAGCGACAGAGATACAGAGATAGAGATATATATAGAGAGATAGAGATACAGAGAGAGAGATACATAGAGATAGACAGGGAGAGAAACAATACGAGATAGACAGGGAAAGAAACAGAAAGAGAGAGACAGGGAGAGAAACAGAAAGAGAGAAAGACAGGGAGAGAAACAGAAAGAGAGAGACAGGGAGAGACAGAGGAAGAGACAGAGATACAGAGAAAGAGAGACATAGATATATAGAGAGAGATACAGATTCAGAGAGAGAGACATAGATACAGAGAGAGACACAGGGAGAGAGACAGAGTTACAGAGAGAGTGACAGACAGAAATACATACACACACACACACAGAGAGACAGTAGATAGACACCGCTTCTATCGAGATAATATCGATATATATATATATATATATATATATCGAGCGAGTTTACCTTATATAACCGTTCATATCCAATTCCGTTCATTAAATTACGTGCTCATAAAATACTTTTAGTTCCTTGAATAGTAAAATATATGGGTTGATTAATACTTTGAACTATGCTATGGATGTTAACTGTATAACACAAGTTTGTATTAACACATATAAGATAAATACATTTATAAGCATCATTAAGCTGTTGCCAACTTCAAAAAATAGACTTATAGAAAATTTATACGAATACTTAGTGTACAAAATAAAAGAAATCTGATGTGGGCAGTATATGATTTTCCCTACAGACTTAAATTGATAATTAAGTTGATACTTGATATAGTATACAGTTTACAGTTTTAGCGCGTATTTTTTTCCCTTAGGTAACTTAACGCATTTTAAAACGTTGCTAGCTCCTCAAAATGAAAAAAAAAAACGAACTCGTTAAATATTTCAAAAACGATTTGTCTAATAGTAGTGAAGCTGGTCTTAATTGTTTTGTCGTTAAAAATTATGTATAAAACAAGCATTTAGGGAATACTTTCAAGCATGCTTATAGTCTTTTATTTCAGATTTTTAACGTTTTTAGGTCCCCCCTCCCTCCAAATGAAAGGATAGTTCTATTTTATCGAATCGTATCCAAATCTTATCAGCAACAAGTACAATCTGATCAGCACCACCCACAACAAACAAGCATTTAGGGAATACTTTCAAACATGCTTATAGTCTTTTATTTCATATTTTGACGGTTTTTAGGGCCACCCCCCCCCCCCCAAATGAAAGGATAGTTCTATTTTATCGAATCGTACAAAAATTTTATCAGCACCAAGTACAATCCGATCAGCACCACCCGCAACAATCTACCAAATTTTGTAAAATTCCATCGAATAGTTTTGAGCTGGAATGAATGCACACACACACACACACACACACACACACACACACACACACACACACATACACACACACACACACACGCACACACACACACACACACACACAGAATGTTTTAAGAAATAAAGAGAGAAGACTTACAATGCAAATATTTCTCATTTAAAATGCGTTAATTTTAACGACAAGCAAAGTCTGAATTAGAGCATTAGCTACCTATTTCATCAAAAGTAATTCATCTTGCACCGCGCTAACACATCTTAATTAGTGTTGAAACTTTGTAATAATTCCACCTTGGAGGTCGTTTAGAAAGAAGCCCTGCATTATACCCAGTTCGAACAATGGAATGCATACAATGCTGTTATTCATAGGATTTGGCTGTCTGCCGATTATCTTTGTTATCAAATGACTTGGAAATTGTATGAAGAACAGGTTTATTTATAGCAGCATAACTCTTTCATGCCCAAGAATTCCTCCAAACCAAATACTTCCCCATTTCAACATGCAAAATCACATAGAGAGGTTAAAACTTGCGTGATTGATTTCTACAAATTGAATAATTTCTACTATTTTATAGAGTAAGAATAAATTGTGATCGGATTTTAAGAAGCTGGAATAAACCTCAGAATTTTGAATTTTGATGGGGAAAAAGCTTATTTACATGTTTTTTTATATGTTCTGGTTTCTTCTTGTGTAAGGTAGCTGTTTGGACGGCCGGGAAGTGCCACCCAATTTAGACCGGAATTTTCCTGAATTATTTATCCAATGTGAATATTAATTAATTTTCCAATAAGTCATATCCCTCAGCAGAGTCAAAGACAAAAATACAAAAATTGAAATCAAATTAAAATATCTGTATTGATGTTTTATTCAAAAGTTTGGTATTATGACTATTCTACATAATTACTTTTTATGACATTACTTTTTATGACAATTACTTTTTATGACAATATTCTTCTTCTCCGACCCAGACCGTCCGACCTACCGGAAGGTGTAAGGTATCTGTCTAGACGGCAGGTACAGTGTCACCCAATTTAGACCGAAACCCAGTGGGGGTGGTATCCACAGGGAGCGTACCCTCCTTTCCTTACCACCTACCTCTCGGAAGGACTTGCGGACAAGCATATTTAACGTGCCAGTATTCCGTGTGAACACGGGGACAGTTTGGGTAGAGCAGAGAATCGAACTCGGGTTGTCTTAGTGCAATTCCTGCGCACTAATTACTAAGCTGTCCCAATTACTAAGCTGCCCCACTGTTACAGTATATGTTCTAGCTTGTCAAACACATTTACACAACTGAAACTTTGATAATGGTTGTTATATATGGACTCTTATATAATATAGTGAAATCAGTGAATCTTCTGTCCTATAAGTAATATGCATCTCTCTCTCTCTCACACACACACGCTCGCACACACTCACGTACGCGCGCGCACACACACACACACGAATTCCTACTTTTGTTGTAAGTTTGAAATATTTTGAGAGTTACACATGTTAACTAAATGAGTGTGCCACTCCGAATTGCGTCGTATCTCAAATAAGAGTTTATAAAATGATAAGAAATAAAATAACATCATGGTTTTACGTTCAGTATCTGATAGTTATATGCTACGCAAAGCATCAGAGTTCCGTTCTTTATATATAAATGGCATTGATATTCACACCAGTTGAAAGGAATACATTGAAAAAAATAGTTTGTGAAAATTTTAAATTTGTAAAATGTAAAATTTGAAATTTGTTAAAAGAAAATGTGTGAAATATGATTTTATTACACATCCATGCTTCAGACTTATTTGAATCTTTAATATATTAGTATATCTCGATAATTTTACAGTTATTACAACATTCACCAAACCAATACATGACTAGATGAATATTTATATTTTCTTTTTGTTTTATTAGAAAGAGAATTTTGATTGAATTGCATTTATACTTTCGCTGTATACATAGTATTTCGTATAGAAAAAGTATTGTGACAGGGTCGAACAATCGAATTCGAGCTTTCGAAGGACGAACCAGTTTCAAGCATCCCTGAACTCGAATCAAACGTTTCTGAGGTGATGTCTTTCTGTGTGTGTGTGTATACGATATCTCACGAACCAATAGAGCGTTTCGAATGCAATTTAGTACACAAATTTCAATCAGTAAATATTGGAACACTATTGACCTTAAACTCAATTAAATATTTAGAAAACTTCCAAATATTTGAACGAAATTTCGAAAAAAATCATCAGAAATCAAAACATTCAATGATGTTACATAAATGATCCCTTTCTTATGTAATTTTTCATTAGAAAACGAATTACATAAATTTTAGAAAGCTAGCATGAACCATTCTCGAGATATTGCTCACTTTTCAAATACATTTATTAAAATAATCAAATGAAATTAAAAATTATTAAAATACACTTTTCATATGCAATATTATGTGATAAATTTGTCTACATCATTATCGTAGATCATTCAGGTGAGATTATACTCTGGTTAATCGTTTTATATTTTGACGCCTAACAATTCGCCAATAGTCATTTATATATAAGGAACAGCTTCTGTTTGTCTGCAGCGTTCGGGATACATCTGGCGAATCCTTTTAGCGAAATATCGCCCACTTGTCGATATTTCGTCCCGGATTGAAGAGAATATCGTCACAATTATAGAAATCTGATGTGACCAGTACATGAAATATATCAAGAAGTGAACGGTTAGAGGGGGGAGGGGGTCAATTTTAGCATCATTAGATAGTTTTTTTTTCAAGTATTGAACACGTAATATTTTATTTTTCTATCCGAAGTGTATTTCCCTAGACATTCCCATTTTTAAACGTTTGTGCCCCACTTCAGCTTTTCTCGATTATAGCGCCGTTTGTGGGAGCAAAAATCAAAAATCGTAGGTCAAATGCATGCAATTTTTTCTGGAGAATCCAAATCTGCAATAAAAAATGGGGGTTCCCATTGAAAATTTCAAAGTTGCCCCACACCCCTACCCCCAGGAGGGGAAGGGGGGGGGGGTAAATTTTGGTATCATTGGATACTTTTCCTAAAAATATTGAATACGTGTTTTTTTATCTTTTGATCCAAAATGTATTTCTCGAAATATTGCGTCGTTCCGGAACTTTCTGGACACCCTGTATATACATGTCTCATGGTGAATTGTTAAACGTTAAAACAGAGAACTTTACCAAAAGTATCTTCCCTCGTCAATGGAATGAACCAGATTAGTGAAAAAGAAGGCTGTTAACAAATTACCCCATATTTTTACATATGAAAAATAAACATATTTCGCAATAGTTAATACTTTTTTTAATTTTATTTGATTTTTTTTTAGAAATGTATTTGAAAAATATGCGATATGTCGAGAACAATTCATGTCAACGTTATGTCATTCGTTTCTCTCTATATAAAAAAATCTGATGTGGGCAACACATGACTTTCCTTATATAATGTAATGAATTTACTACTTTTGCAGTAAAAAAATAGGTTTTTCTTATAGTAGATATTAATATTCTTTCCAAGATATTGAATTTTCGACAATTAGTCGTCATTTTCATTTATTTAGTATCATTTTTATCCATTTGGCGAGATTTTCATTAATTTGGCAACATTTCAAAAAGTCGCCAAAATCTCGCCAAGCGTTATGCACTAAGAAAAAAGTTATTCTTACAGCAGATAAATTTGGCGTTCAAACTATTGGCGTTCAAATACAAGAGTATTATTCAAAGTATATTTTTTCATGAATGGAACGAGCTAGATCCACGAGAATGATGTCACTCAATTTATCGCATGGTATTACATATGAAAAGTGAACATGTTTCTCAATAGGAATTTTTTTTTATGTGACTTTTTCATAATTTTTTTGAAAAATGCACAATATCTCGAGAATGGTTCATGTTAGCGTTCTAAAATTTATGCCAATCGTTTTCTAATGAAAAATTACATAAGAAATGTCTATGTGCGTAACTTTATTAGCGGTTTTGATTTTTTGACGATTTTTTCAAAATTTCATTCGAAAATTAAGGGGGGTTCTGAACATTCGAATACGTATAAAAACAATAGGCTTCCAGTGTTTACGGATTGTGATTTTTGTACCAAATTTGGTTCGAATCGGTCCATTCGTTCGTCAGTTATCGTCTCCACAGACTCACTGACACACACACACACACACACACACACACACACACACACACAGACATCACTTCAAAAATGTTTGATTCGTGATCAGGGATGCTTGAAACGTGCTCTCCCGTCGAAAACTCGAATTCGAATTTTCGACCCCGTCACAATACTTTCCTTATACATTATGTATATAAGGAAAGTAAAAAGTAGCTGCCGCCGCTGTTCGACAAATTTCTCGTTTCTCGAGATTCTTTGCTTCGTAGCGCAAAAACTATTGCATACAAAAATATGAAATTCGGCACGCTTTTAGAAAAAACATTGAGGAATACGCTGACATAAACCGTTTTTACTTTCCTTATATACATAATGTATAAGGAAAGTATTGTGACGGGGTCGAAAATTCGAATTCCGAGTTTTCGACGGGAGAGTACGTTTCAAGCATCCCTGATCCCGAATCAAACATTTTTGAAGTGATGTCTGTGTGTGTGTGTTTGTGTGTGTGTGTGTGTGTGTCAGTGAGTCTGTGGAGACGATAACTGACGAACGAATGGACCGACTCGAACGAAATTTGGTGCAAAAATCGCAATCCGTAAACACTGGAAGCCTATCGTTTTTATACGCAATCGAATGTTCAGAACCCCCCCTAAATTTTTGAGTGAAATTTTGAAAAAATCGTCAAAAAATCAAAACCGTTAATAAAGTTACGCAAATAGACATTTCTTATGTAATTTTTCATCAGAAAACGATTGACAAATTTTAGAACGCTAACATGAACCGTTCTCGAGAGATTGCACATTTTTCAAAAAAATTATCAAAAAGTTATATAAAATAAAAAAAAATATTTCCTATTGAGAAACATGTTCACTTTTCATATGTAATACCATGCGATAAATTGAGTGACATCATTCTCGTGGATCTAGCTCGTTCCATTCATGAAAAAAGATACTTTGAATAATACTTTTGTATTTGAACGCCAATAGTCATTTATCTACTGTAAGAATAACTTATTTCTCCGTCCATAACGCTTGGCGAGATTTTGGCGACGAATTTGATGGAATGTCGACAACTTGGCGACATTTTTAATTGTTGTCAAATTAACAAAAATCTCGCCAAATTGATAAAAATGGCGCTAAATCAATGAAAATAACGACTAATTGAAGAAAATTCAATATCTTGGAAAGAATACTAGTATCTACTATAAGAATAACATTTTTTTTAACTGTAAAAGTAGTAAATTCCTTGCATTATATAAGGAAAGTCATGTGTTGCCCACATCAAATTTTTTGATATGTAGTTTAATATTTAATATCAAATTCAAAAATAAAATATTTGAACTGCGAGTTCGCGTTCAGGATAGATTAACAATAGCAAACCCACGAATTTTTGCAGACAGGTACCTACATGGATGAAATTTTGAAGGACGGAGTCCCTTTTAATTTCGATGTAGGTTTTGAGATATTTGTATGCACTTCCGAAGTGAACTTTTTTTTTCGTATCGGCAACTCCAGCGATTTCTCTGTTCGTACCGTAAAAACTGTAGCATATAAAAATATAAAATTTGGTACATTTATAGAAAAATAATAGGGTAACACGATGCAATAAACCGTTTATCGGTTTAAATTTTAGTTTGACATGAAATAGCTCGCAAAACGAGCTCATGATCAAGGAATTCAGTTTTTGGATTCCCTGGGCTAAGAAAAATCCCTGGTTTTCCCTCTTGTAAAAAATAGGCAGGGATAGAAAGGAGATTTTTGAAAGTAAAATTTTTAGGAAAGATAGATATTAAGCGAGCGCAGCGAGTAGGAGGCGAAGCCTCCCGAATGGGGTTGCGCAAGCGGAGAGAGCAGGGGACAGATCCCCCTAGTTCTAATAAAAAATTACATAAATGTTCATTTGCGTAACATTATTAAAGCTTTTGATATTTTAATGAATTTTTTTTTAGATTTCATTGGAAAATTGGTGACTTCCGAACATTCGATTGCGTTTAAAATGAGTAAGTTTTCAGTATTCACTGATTGTAGTATTTGTAGTAAATTTCGTTCTAAACACTCCATTCAGTCGTGACATGTCACGTTCAAACACACACCCGTACGCGCGACCTCAAAAACGCTCAATTCAGGGATGATTGGAACTTGCTCTCCCGTCGAAAACGCGAATTCGAATTCTCGACCCCGTCACAAATGCTTTCTTTCTCTTATACTATGCTTACAAGGAAAGTAAAAATCCAATTATCCCAAAGAAATAATGTCATTAAATTGCAGTTGTTTGTTTTGAATCGATTGCAATCACCCGCTTTAGAGACTTGTGGCAAATTTATTTTATTTCAGTAAATAATCGAATTGAAGATCAAATTCTGTTTGATACGCTGACATTTCTGTTAACAGCAGCAGTCCAATTGATAATTGCGTTTTATTATTGTGCTGGCTATGTTTTAGTTAAAATGTTTCTCATTTGTTCTTAACATGTGTTGAGAAGGCAAGCCACTGAATTTTTCATTTTTTTTTAAATGTTCATAATATAGAACATTTAATTTTTAGGACTAGACATTGCGATAATTATTAATGTTTTTAATTTTTCAAGATGTTAATTTTTATTTCTAAATTTATTAAAACTGATAAATTTTAAAATTTATGTAGTACTAAGAACTTTATCAATATAAGTAAAACTAATCACAGTTTTAAAAATCTTTATTTGGATTTAATTCCAGTTCAGCTACTTTTGTCTTTCTTTCTACTTTTCTTCTTTTTAATTTAATTTAATTCATTGCGATTTTTTATACGTTTAGTGGTATTTCAAAATTTCAATAGTATATAAAAATATTTTAATAATTTAATAAACAAATGCAAAATAGCATTTTAAATATATATCATTTAAAATATATGCAAAGCATTTTAAAGCAATTCATCAATTTATTTTCTGGGTTACAAAAATGTGACTAGTTTAAAGAAATCGAAAATACAAACATGTAAAAACTGGATTTAAAGTTTTCAATTGATACTTTTAAATGCAGATAGATTAGACAATCCCAGACATATTTCTGACATGTGTTCTAATTATAACATCAATATGAAATTTACATGGTAGATTTATTATTATATGAACATTATTTAGGACCCAATATTTGGAAAATTGGTTTTTTAAGAATTTTATTAAAAACTCAGTGGTTTGCCCTTTGACAATTTTGAAAATGTTCAACATGACTTTTTTTAGAGGTGGGACAGCTCAGTTTTTAGCTTGCGGGGATTACAATTGGAAGACCCGAGCTCGATTCCCAAATTTGCCCAAACTGTCCTCGTGTTCACGAGGAGTACGGGCATGTTAAATATATAGATCCGTAAGTCCTTCCGAGAAGTTGGTAGTAGAGGAAGGAGAATATGGTTCCTGTCGATACTACCCCCACTGTATTCTGGTCTAGATTAGTTGGTATTGTCCCTGCCTCCTAAACAGATACCATACACTTTCGGGTAGGTCGGGCGGTCTGGGTCGAAGAAGTAGAAGAAGAATATGAATTTTTGTGATAATTATGTAGAATAGTCATTAAATCAAACTTTTGAATAAACAACAATACAGATATTTCAATTTAATTTCAATCCATTCTGTATTTAATTCTTTCATTATGCTGAGTGATATGACCTATTGGATAATTAATTAATACTCACATTGAATAATTAATTAAAAAAAATTAAAATTTATGGAGTTATTTGACCATAACTAGTAATAAACATTGATTGGGGTTTAGTTTAACATACCAGGTATTTACAGACCACGAACTACCTACTGAAATTGCCCCCTTTTCATAATTCGGACACAATGTGTGTTGTTACCTCAGCAAATAAATATTGATTTATATATATATAT
Organism: Amaurobius ferox; assembly: GCA_951213105.1. NCBI lineage: Eukaryota > Metazoa > Arthropoda > Arachnida > Araneae > Amaurobiidae > Amaurobius > Amaurobius ferox. The sequence goes on from OX578154.1 coordinate 28,969,212, forward strand.
ATATATATATATATATATATATATACATACACACATATATATACACACACACACATATATATACACACACACACATATATATACACACACACACACATATATATATATATATATACACACATATATATATACACATATACACATATATATATATATATATATATATATATACACATACACACATATATATATATATATAGAGAGAGAGAGAGAGATTAAGTGCATGGCAAGAAAAAGGGGTCTAATTATCGTTTGCCAAATCCCAATGAGCTTAGTATAAATTACATTGTTTAAAATAGGATGGTAAAGAAAAACTCTTAATGATTTAAAATCTTTAAATCATTAAGAGAGTTTCTTGACTTCCATGGGTATATCTCAAATCACGAAGGTAAAAATTTAAACTAGAGTTAAAACTTTATATTAAGAAAACGCCAATATCGTTTGAGACAATCATTCAGGTGGCGCTGGGATAAGATAAATAGTCCTGCATTGCATGCATTTCTACTGCGAAATGCCTAAAATATTTATTTAAACTGCCAAATTTATAAAAATGAATTATTAGCGCAATGCAAAATAGAGCTTAAATAATAAAGAATATTCCTACGTATTCAAAATTATTTTATATTTCAATTTATTTTTATCTCCCTATATTCTTTTCTCTACCCTACAACTATGAAAGAATACTGGTTAGTTATACTCATAATTAGGGTGCTCTTTATTTAAAAATATATATAATAAATACTACGCTTTTCTACTGTGTCAACTAATAGTAGCAGCTACTTTGCTAACACAAGCGACATCTAGGTATAATTCTCAAAGCATGGCATTTTCAATCGTTTTATCCATAGGAGTTTTATCCCCTTTCTAATTCCATATCTCAAATACTTATAATTTTCTTCAGGCTTTTGCTCAATAAGGAAATTATATACTGTTCCAGCTAAAATTAATTTATTTTAAATAAGTATTTGGATTATTTTTTATTAGAGGGTTGTATAATCATGAATCTGCACGTGTCTGGGGATATTTTAGGAGGGCAAGTGCTACACATTCTTTCTGATAATGATTGTGATGCAAACAGAATTCAATACCATGGCCTATGAATGCTTTAAAAGCTCAAATGGGAACTCACACTCCAGAGATTAAGTAGTTAGATACCAACTGATTCTAAGCATTAAAAGACAGCAGATTCTTTATGTGGATATAGCTAGTAAAAATGTATTTCTCTTATCAGCGTTATGGCATGCAAGGGTGGAAAATATGACCCATTTTCATTATTTTTAAAAGTTTATAGATGAGATGGTTTCAAAAGTACTCAAAACGTGTCAGGAAGGTTTTAAAACATATTTTTACATCAGCATTTCGATTTAAAAAATTTTTTGATAAAACAATATTTTCTGTGTACAATGGTAAACAAATGGTAAACAAAAGTGTAGTTGCCTCAGAGCTTTTCTGACTTAAATTTTGATCTGATATTCAAATATAAAAGGAAAACAAGAATCCTGTGTAAATATAATGAGAGACTTTACAGGACTGTTTAATTCACAAATTTCTCTACAAATTTCTCTATAAGATACCGTCTAATGCAAAATTCATAATATAAAATGTCTAATGCATTGAAAGTATCTTTATATTACATAGATCAATATTTTAAAGTTCTTATTCATCCTATTAGAAAATCAACACCTATATGTAATCAACTGCAATGTGAACTGAATAAGGAATAAAATGATTGTACAAATTCAATTGACTTTGGTCAGAGAGTCGGAGTTACATCCTATCAAGATGTTGAAACAGTGTTCTGGAGTTCTATGCATGTGACGTTAGATATTGAAAGCGAAGCTGGATATTGAACTCATTAACATATTTACAAAAATAAAGAATTCTGGAGTTTTACGTTGCGTATGACACCATATTCTGAAAGCAAAGGTGGATATTGGACACATTTTAATTTATTTACATCAATTGATATTATAATACCTAAAATTGTGTTGTGGCTGTGCAGAAAGCGATTGAGTGTTGTCGTTTATAATAGTAAAAATATTCCATGAATAAACCGGTTCTTTAAGTTACTTATGGGCAGATTGCCATCGGGCCTTACTAGTGTTGTTAAGGCTAATATAAATAGCTTTATATATCTTTTACTGATTCTTTTTAACTTGGCTATTAGGACTATGGTCTACTCTGATATTTGGAACCAATAAAAATATTTCCGGTATTTAGAAAGGGTGATATATAGGGTCAGTCCGAACTCTTGGGCAAAACTTTAAGGGGTGATAAATCACATCTAAACAAGCAATTTTTGTCATACAAAGCAAGGTCGTAACGCAAGAGGTGAACCGCTATACGCCGCTGACATTGAACGCAGCGAAGATTGCGTCAGAACTACCTAGAGTTTAAGCTGAGTTTAAAATTACCTTACAGGTCATTTGATTGACCCATATCTTCTACCATGCTGATTGGACGGCAAAACATACCTCCTATTTTTACAGGAGGTATTGCCACAGATACTGCAACATGCTCCTGCCAACATTAAAGCATGTATGTAGTTCCAACACGACGGAGCACCACCCCATTTCAGCGCGGATTGTGGCACACCTTAGATGCTACATTCCCAGGGCAATGGATTGGTCGGGGTGGTCCCATAGCTGGGCCACCTGATATCTCCTGTCTCGACTTTTTCTTATGGGGCCATATGAAAAGTCTCAACTACTATAGCCCCATCGACTCCGACGAGGACCTTGTTGCTAGGATTGTTGTTGCTGCCCGCGTTGTCCAAGATATGTCGGGTGCTTTTGCTAACGTGCGCCGTTCGCTACGTCGCAGGTGTGAAGCCTGCATTACTGCTGGTGGTCGCACTTTTGAGCAGTTTCTGTAACTTTATCCATGCATTCTGAAATTTCTGTCAGTAAAACTTACTTCGTGCCTACTCTGTCATTTTTATGTTTCACGAGAGAGTCATTATTTCCTCATTTCATGAACTACCACCTAGCGGTTCACCTCTTGCGTTACGACCCTGTTTTGTATGATAAAAATTGCTTGTTTAGATTTGATTTATCACTCCTTAAAGTTTGACCCCCAAGAGTTCTGACTCATCCTGCATTTTTTATAAAAAAGTATACCTGTTGTTATTATTTCTGTTTCTACAAAAATTTTTGCATCTATAATATGCCAGGAAGTATTTCAATAATTTGCGAATTATATTTCTGTTTTTTTTTAAACCATTCTACTTCTAGTAATCTTATTTGTTTGAATTTTTATATTGCTAAAGCTCGAAATAAATAAACAGTTAGATGTTATTTATGTATATTTTGCAAAAATTTTTGACAGAGTTGACAGCAATCTGTTGATCTTTAAACTAATTAGCATGGACTTTAGTAAAAAAATAATAGATTGGCTATATACCTATTTAATTGGGAGGATTTTATTTGTAAATTATACATATTTTTATTTAAAAGGATGTTACAGTACTTATGGTGTACCGTCATCTGCTTCAGGACCTTTGCTTTTCATTAATACTTTACAGCATAGTTGAAAATGTTTATGACTTTGTTCATCCTGTCTGTCTGTCCGTTCACACGATAACTGCCGTAAAAATTAATTTATCAAAATGAAATTTTAGTATGTTGTTCAGACTGTCTGTAGGACATATGGGAATGCAAATAAATAATATCGCCCAATTTGTTTTGGATGGAACCCGGGTTGAAAAAGAGAAATACATTAAACTCTATGGGACCTAATGTTTCAAACATTTTTTAAGCGAAGTTAAAATTCGCAAATTGCTTCGAAAATTTAAAAAAATATTCAAATTATCTCATAAAATATATAAAAAAACGTCAGTTAAATATGTTCGGTAGTATTTAAAATAAAAATTAAAACAATAATTACACCCATATAATATGAAGAGATCACGCACTTCAAAATAAAATATGGCATCCATCTTTTTTTCCCAGAGTAAAAATCGTGATTTTTAAAGTTCTTTTATATTTATATTTAGTATTGCATCCGTCCTAAAACCGCTTTATTTTTGCGTTTTTTCTGTGCATCTATATTCTGCGCCAACGCAATTACAATATTTTTGAGTTTAAATGATCGTCAAACTTTGATTATTTCTACAACGAAGTCTAATTTTAACGGATGCAGAATGCAAGCAAGTGATTATAATATGAGTTGTATAAGAATTGCTCAATTTTTTTTCACAAAAAATATTTAACTCTGGAGTCTGGAATAAAAGTGTATGAAAGAAATATTCACTACTTTAACACAGAGAGCCAGGCGATTTCTATTTCCATGACGTCATTTGAATAAAGTTCATTTTTTTCGATGAAGTTTTAAGTTTTCATATATAATAAAATATTGCAGTACTGTGATAATTTAAAATATATCAGAGCTGAATGTATCGCATTTTAGAGATGTTTAAATAAAGTTGCATTTCAGTTGGAAAGTTTTTCGTAATCAATGCTTTATGAGTGATTGATTTTTCTTGTTATTTTCTTTACAAATGATCTGGGTGATGTCTTTGATTCTTGTTTACTTTTTAATAATGACCTTAAAGTTTATTCACAGTACATTATGATAGTGTTTTATTGCAGACAGAACTTTTTAAGTTACACGACTTGTGTGCACAAAATTGATTGTTCTTGAACATTGATAAGTGCTTTGTCATAACTGTTGCAACAGGATCTAATAATATTGTGTGCGAATATAATTAATGAAAATTTGCTCCATAGGAAAGACAATATTTTCGATCTAGAAATTATGTATGCTTTTATATACAGGGTGTCCCAAAAAGACTGAAACGTGCTTTAATTCTTTACTTGTTGGAGATAAGTTGGTAATGCAAATTGCAAAAATGCTGAAAGTAAGAAAGGAAATAAGACTACGTTAATGAAATAGTCCTATTAATTTTCAAAAAGTTACAATTTTTAAATTTTTATACGAACCCCTTAGACAAATGTTCAATTAGAAATTTTTTATTTTTAATGCAACAAGATCATTAAAAAAAAACCCCGCATATCTGTATCATTAAAATTGAGCGAGTTATATTTAATTGAAAATTGAACATTGTGAATGGGGACCCTATATCAAATTAGAAATGTAAATTTGTGACATACCACAAAAATGATAAAACTGGATGATAATACATAGGAGCCATTTTTGCGAATTCCGCCTAGGCTCACGATGCAATCACGGATTCTTAAGTACTTTTTAATAACTAAGCACTTTTTCAATAATTAAGTATTTTTAAGTACTTTTTTTATATAAGCAATTTCCATCGTCAATTTGTTTATGATCCCTATTTTCATTGATGAAACAGCCTTTCACATGGTACGAAAAAGTGTCATAAGTCAGATTTTTTCCTTTATCATAATTCAGTTGATTTTATAGATACAGATATGCGGTTTTTTAATGATCTTGTTGCATTAAAAATAAAAATGTTCTGATTGACCCAATTTGTCTAAGGGAGTCGTATAAAAATTTAAAAAGCGTAACTTTTTGAAAATTAATGGGAGGACTATTTCATTAATGTTGTCTTATTTCCTACCTTACTTTCAACATTTTTGAAATTTGCATTGCCCACTTATCTCCAGCAGGTAAAGTATTAAAGCGCGTTTCAATCTTTTTGGGACACCCTGTATAGTTTTGATATGCATATACAGAAAATTATTTAAAATACTTGTAAGAAACTTGAATTCTGGAGAATGTGTTGGATTGTGTTAGAATGTGCGGAAACTTGGAGAATGTGCAGTGATTTTTAAGCTATTGTGAATATATGTTTCTTTAACTCTTTTATGAGATCTATATTGAAGTATGGATGTGTGGATTTGAACTGGATTTCATATTATAAATATTGTAATAGTAATATATTAGAAAAGTTCAAAATATATATCTGAGATGCACTTTTTACAAATACAAGTAAAATGTTTCTTGTAACAGCTTTATATCTTGTACTTTTCCCCGGCCATAATATATGAGTAATATTATTTCTTTGAAACGTAGATGATTTTTTTTTTTCATGTTTGGTATAATTTAGTACATAATGATATAGACTGTCCCAGCTTACTAAACGAGCATAAAATCCATGCACATTCTTGCAATACTGGAAATAGTCTTGTATTTATTAAAACCTTTTACAGTAAAAAAAATTTGATGTGGGCAACCCATGACTTTCCTTATATAATGTAATGAATTTACTACTTTTACAGTAAAAAAAATAGGTTTTCATTATAGTAAATACTAATATTCTTTCCAAGATATTGAATTTTCGACAATTAGTCGTCATTTTCATTGATATCGCGTCATTTTTATCCATTTGGCGAGATTTTCGTTAATTTGGCAACATTTCAAAAAGTCGCCAAGTTGGCAACATTCCGTCAAATTCGTCGCCAAAATCTCGCCAAGCGTTATGGACGAAGAAATAAGTTATTCATACAGAAGATAAATGATTATTGGCGTTCAAATACAAAAGTATTACTTAAAGTATCTTTTTTCATGAATGGAACGAGCTAGATCCATGAGAATGATGTCACCCAAATTATCGCATGGTATTACATATGAAAAGTGAACATGTTTCTCAATAGGATATATATATTTTTTAATTTTATATGACTTTTTGATAATTTTTTTGAAAAATGTACAATATCTCGAGAACGGTTCATGTTAGCGTTCTAAAATTTATGTCAATCGTTTTCTAATGAAAAATTACATAAGAAATGTCTATTTGCGTAACTTTATTAGCAGTTTTGATTTTTTGGCGATTTTTTCAAAATTTCATTCGAAAATTTAGGGAGGTTCTGAACATTCGATTGCGTATAAAAACAATAGGCTTCCAGTATTTACGGATTGTGATTTTTGTACCAAATTTTGTTTGAATCGGCCCATTTGTTCGTCAGTTACCGTCTCCACAGACTCACTGACACACACACACATACTTTCATACACACAGACATCACTTCAAAAATGTTTGATTCGTGATCAGGGATGCTTGAAACGTGCTCTCCCGTCGAAAACTCGAATTCGAATTTTCGACCCCGTCACAATACTTTCCTTATACATTATGTATATAAGGAAAGTAGAAAATCTGATGTGAGCAGCACATGACTTTCCCTGCAGACTTAAATTCATTTTCTCTTTATTTCATTAATAATTCATTAAATGGAGCTTAATTGCAGTCAATAACACGCTTAATTAATTGTAATGACACCAAACTTGCACTTTTACTTCAGCTTTTGTTTTCGTTTGGTAACTGGACTTATTCTACAAACCGGCGTAGCGAAAATGTGAAAAAACTAAAATATCTCGAGAACGGCTAGTCCTAGAGTAATGGGATTTATCTTTATTCTTTTCACCGTCAAAAGTTACATGTAAAACAAGCATTTAATGGATATATTTGAACATACCTAGTCTTTTATTTCAGATTATGACGATTTTTGCGGACTATTTCGCAAAAATGCAGGTTGTTTCTTTCGAATCGTACCATAATCTAATCAGCATCAGGTTCATCTACAAGCGACTTATCTGTGCAATTTTGTGAAATTCGGTCCAGTAGTTTTTCAGCTAGAGTGGATACAGGAAATTGGAATATAGCTAGAGTGGATATAGGGTCATTTCGCAAAAAAAAAGGCGGGTTCTTTTATTCCGAAGCATACTAAAAACTAATTAGCACCAGGGTCACATACAAGTGACTTACGTACCAAATTTTATGAAATTTGGTCTATTTGTTTTTGAGTTAGAGTGGATACATACATTGCACAGACACACAGGCAGACAGACATGCTAAAAAATGGTTTTTCGTATTCCTAGAGGCCCTAGAACGTGTAGATCCGTCGAAAACTCGAGTTGCGATTTTCGGCATGATTCCAATACTTTTTCTATACATTATCATACATTGCAGGGAATGTAAAAAAGCACAGTTTGTTTGGACGCTTAATAGTTTACTTTTAACATTTGATATTTTTATGATGCACTGAATGCTTTAAAAATCTTCGCTACGTAAGTTTTCTGATTATAGAAATTAAATATAACATTAAAAATTAAATATATATAGAAATTATATATAACATTATAATGTGCAATATATTTTTGAAATATTTATCTCAATTTTCACGTTTTAAGTTTATTACTTTCATATTTCATTCTTATGTGTGCGTGTTTATATTATCTGTAATTTATTTTTCCATTCTCTATAACTGGGATTGCCCCTATTGTGAAGTGTTCCCCAAATAAATAAATAATTATTACATAATTATTTATAAAAATTCATAGCGATGTGAGTATTTAGTTTTGAGAACTTACATACCATATACACAAACATACCAATTATAATTGTCTGCCATTAGCCTAAAAGTTGCTGAATGTTGATTTGAAGATCAAAATCGCAAATTTGGAATAAAAAAGTGTATTTTAAAATATAGAGAATTTTGAAGAGGGGGGAGGGCGTTCAAGTATGAAATACTTGTATGGGAGTTTATTTTCATCGAATTTCACGTTAAAATATGGACCCTATGGTGATACAATGTAATTGTTCATCCAAAACGGGGAAGGAGGTTATGAATTCAAATGCATAAGTTCCTCTACCACCGTTAAATTGTAAGAAAAATTGGATTATAAATTTCCATTTTTATAATATACTAAAAATATTTTGTACTTTTATTTACTTTCATACACAGTGTTTACAAAAGAATGAGTAGAAATTCTAATTCATATTTTTCAGGCATTTTATGTATCTCTGAATTATATTGAACTCATATCATTGCCTTAAATCAGCAAAATTGTAGTTTTGAATTATTAAAAGCATTTAATATAATAGGCTCTTACTAATTTACCCATTTATTATACTAAGGGTTGGTAAATTAGCAAAAGTTTCTGATAACTGGGAATGCATAAAATGCTTTAGGTTAATTATTTATTAAATTTAATTTTACAAGTTATGCAGTATAAAAGACAAACATTTTTCTCACATGGAAAGAGACCCCCCCCCATCTGTTTTAAGGGGTCTTAGGAGTCTTAAAAGTGCCCTAAACATAGTGAACTCCCATGCTTCACATTTTATTTTGTACCTCTTCTCCTATGCATAGATAATACGTACCTAAATGTTTAATGCCTAATAAGTATAATCTGTAGCATATATGATACATCAATGATAACCTGTAGTATATATGATAATTTTTTCAGTAAGGTGAAGCTGCTAATAATATTTTTAAAAACTGTATAATGTTTATGAGTATATTTAAATTTTATTGTGATATAAGTTTCTATCCGCGCATGATTGCAACAAAACTATTCCTTCTAGAAAGAAAAATATTGCTGATTAGGATGCAAAAGTATCCATTTAAGAAGTTATATTTCAAAACAAAAATATTTGCATATTTAATATTTCTAAAAATTAAATTTACGATAAATAATGATAATAAACTATATTTTTTCTGCAAATTTATTTGAAAAATAAAAATGATACCATGATAAGCAACGGAATTAAACCCAATGAATTTATACAGTAGATGAATATTTTTAAATATTTTCCGATTTAAATAATTAAGAAATGTATGTAAAAATAATTTTTATTGGAATTACATTTTTTACAATTTTTTTAAAAATTGAATTTAACATTTGATTAAATTTTAAATCTACTTTCATTATTATTGCGCGCCAAGCAACGTATATCAAAATAAAAATTTAATAAATTCATGAATATCATATAATTTTAAAAATATTATTATCAGATTCACTTTATCGAAAAAAATATCATATATGCTACACGTATTCACTTATTAGTCATAGAATCTTTGGATATTATTGATGATTATATATATCGATGATATATATCGATATATCGATGATTATATATATCGATGATTATCAATATTATCGAGAAGAGGTACAAAATAGGGTGAAGCATGGAAATCCCTCTGTTTATGGTACTTTTAAGGCTCCTTTGACTCCTTAAGTTGCGATGCCGGAAAACGGATAATTGAGAGGCCGGATAATTAAAAGCCAGAATATCAATAGTCTATAGTCTGAACTGTATAGATTAGAGGAAATTTATAGTTTTTCCCCTATCTGCTGTCAAGTTAGCTTTGCGGCAAGCATGCCGATAATAGCACATGCCGATCGGCACATGCCGATAATAGCACTTACATAAAAATGACCCCAACAAGAAACAAATCAGCACAAAATAATGAATCATTTCACTTACCACAACGCCTTCTTCATTACAAGTGCCATCATTACTCAATAAAAACTCTCCTCCGCGCCAAAGCACCGGGCGCTCAATAAACCGTGGACTTATTCTCTAATATCAGAAACTGATTGCTGCTAAAATCCGACAGCTGCATCAGCAATCAATAAAGACGAAGAGAATCATCTGAATCATCCCAGCATTTATTTTATCGTTCTTGGAGGTTTCAATCATCCAACAACCGTTCTTAGTTCGCAGTCTGGCGTCGAAAATTCAACCCACAGAAATGAGGTAGGTTTGCAAGGTACCAGGTTGAGCTTCCTCTTTATCCTGCGTTTTAGTGGGGGTGCTTTTGGGGTGCTACTCTCCTTTTTTTAACCTCCCCCGCGTATTTTTTTTTCTTCTCCTTCTCGTCAACATCCCTCGAGATAGGTGCCGCTTATGCGGAGGTGAGGTTCTGACTAGTTTCCCCAATTTCTTGGTTTTCTGTAGAAAAGGTTACAAGGATTCTGAGCGGACTAGTTATATCATACCTGGGTCAAAATTTGACTGGGGCATTTTGTAAGATCCGGATTATTGACTGGAGCATTTTGAAAGATTCGTATTATCGACTGGGGCATTTTGTAAGATTCGTATTATTGATTGCGGCATTTTATAGGATCCGGATTATAGACTGGACATTTTGTACGATTCGAATTATCGACTGGGGCATTTTGTAGGATCCGGATTATTGACTGAACATTTTTATGATTCGGATTATCGACTGGGGTATTTTGAAAGATCCGGATTATCGACTGGGGCATTTTGAAAGATCCGGATTATCGACTGGGGCATTTGGAAAGATCCCGATTATTGACTGGGGAAATTAAAAAGATCCGGATTATTGACTGGGGCATTTTAAAAGATCCGGATTATTGACTGGGGCATTTTGTAAAATTTGGAGAGTTAGATAATGGCATTAGGACGAGGTACACAAATGAGTCCCGAATAAACAAATTCATAGAATGATAAAGGAAAGATAGCAAAGTCGCTCGTACAAAATTTGACAATCATGCAATGATTCGAGAAATTGAAATAGTTAATTAAGCGGCATTAATGTACCCTAAAAAATGTAATATGGGCAGTATATAACCCTATATAATGCAACAAATTTACTCCTTTTGCAGTGCACAAATGATGTAAAATACCCACGGGGCGAAATTTTTAACAATGAATTGTACACTAAGCGCTTTTCCGCGATGACAACATGTAAAACTACTTCGAAGTATTTAATTAGCTTATATTTCCGGCAACTCTAAATTGATAATTATCAATATTGGTGGCATCCACAATAAGCAATGTATTCCATATTATTAAAATATTTTAATAATTAACTCACCAGTTTGGTGTTATTTTCGTTCATTTAGCGTCATTTTTACAATTTGACTATCTTTTCGTCAATCTCGACCTGGTTAGTTGATTAATTATCTACTGCGCTACTGCGACGATTCTCATTCTCGTTTTGAAGTGAAACTTATATTTTCCCCTTTCAGATTCCAGATCAAAGTACAATCTCCTCATTCTTCTATTTTTTGTTATACAGGAAAGTATTCTGTTTGCCATAACTATTGTGATTGAAAAATTGCTGCCAAAAATTTTAGGGCTCTGGGAAAAAACAAAATTCTCTCTTAAACCGAATCATGGCTTTCTGACTGGTAAGTTGGATATCTGACCTCTGAGCTACTGAGAGGATGAATTTTCTTCTTTTTTTAAGTGCGCGCGTGATACAGTACTTTTGTTCGTCTTTGGTGTTGTTATGACTTCATATTTTCCCTTAAGAATCATACAGCACCACAGTAATTATCTATGCAAGTGGCATGCATGTAAATTTTTTGATAAGGACTTCACATTTTGAAATATATCATTAAATACAAATGTTCACAAATATATTAAATGTATGCTCATAAATCTATATAAATAAAATTGAAAATATGTCTGGTTATTTGTTTGCTTGTGTGTGTGTTTGCCTCATCATTACGGGAAAATGGCTGCATCGAATTTGATGAAATTTTCGGAGTGGACTTGGAATAGCCCCACTTAAAATTTAGTCCATATTTCGAGTTTTTAGAACCAGAAGTTATCGAGATACTGATAAAAAGGCACTTTTAAATCTTCCATTGAGATAGCATTAAGAAAACTATATTTGTTCCGCAAAATTATTTGAAAAAATCAGATGTGGGCATCACATGACTTTCCTTATATAATGCAATGAATTTACTACTTTTACAGTAAAAAAAAATAGATTATTTTTATAGTAGATATTTATATTCTTTCCAAGATATTGAATTTTTGTCAATTAGTCGTCATTTTCATTGATTTAGCGTCCTTTTCATGCATTTGGTGAGTTTTTCGTTAATTTAGCAACATTTTAAAATGTCGCCAAGTTGGCGACATTCCACCAAATTCGTCGTCAAAATCTCGCCATGCGTTATGGACGGATAAATAAGTTATTCTTACAGCAGATAAATGATTATTGGCGTTCAAATGCAAAAGTATTACTCAAAGTATCTTTTTTCATGAATGGAAAGAGCTAGATCCACGAGAATGATGTCACCCAATTTATTGCATGGTATTACATATGAAAAGTGAACATGTTTCTCAATAGGAAATACTTTTTTTTATTTTATATGATTTCTTGATAATTTTTTTTGAAAAATGTGCAATATCTCGAGAATAGTTCATGCTAGCGTTCTAAAATTTATATCAATCGTTTGCTAATGAAAAATTACATACGAAATGCCTATTTGCGTAACTTTATTAGATGTTTTGATTTTTTGACGATTTTTTCAAAATTTCACTCGAAAATTTTGGGGAGTTCTGAACATTCGATTGCGTATAAAAACAATAGGCTTCCAGTATTCATGGATTGTGACTTTCGTACAAAATTTCACTCGTATTGGTCCATTCGTTCGACAGTTATCGTCTCCACAGACTCACCCACCCACCCACCCACACACAGACACCACTTCAAAAATGGTCGATTCGTAATCAGAGATGCTTAAAACGAGCTCTTCCGTAGAAAAATCGAATTCGAATATTCGACCCCGTCACAATACTTTCCTTATACATTATTGTATATAAGGAAAGTAAAAATATCTGATGTGGGCAGCACATGACTTTCACTACAGACTCAAATTCATCTTCTCTTTATTTTTCTAATAATTCATTAAACTGAATTTCATTTATTAAACTTAAATTCATTTATTAAACTGAATTTCATTCATTAAACTGAATTTTTGCACTAATTACACTTAAATAATGCACATAATTACTTGAAATTACACTGAATTTGCACTTTTATATCAATGTTCGTTTTCATTTGGTAAGTGACGTATTCTCAAAACCGGCGTAGCAAAAAAACCTAAAATATCTCGAGAAAGTCCGGTTCTAGAGTAATGGGGTTGGTCTTACTCTTTTTATCGTCAAAAATTACGCATAAAATAAGCATTTAATTGATATACGTAGTCTTTTATTTTATATTATTTTAAATTTTAACGATTTTAGGTGTTCATTTCGCAAAAAGAGTCAGATTCTTTTTTTCCTGATAGTGCGAAAATCTAATCTTCACTAGGTCACTCTCAAGTAATTTACCTACCAAATTTTATGAAATTTGGTCAATTAGTATTTAAGTTAGAGTTAGAGGTGTGGGGCTTCCAGAGAATTTTCAAATGGAAAATTTTCCGCAGTGGAAAAAATTCTGGAAAATTTTAAAGTTATCCTTCACTATTACATTTAAGCTAGAATGATAAGTACAATGACTTTTAAAAGTATTTGTTCTTACACTAGAGCTGCAGTCATATATATATTAAATAAAATGGTTGAAAAAAGGGTTTAAATTTCGAAATATATAAGCATTTTCTGTGCACAAAAATTTCTAAAACATATAGAAGTCAGCAGCTGCAATTTAATATTTTCATTGACTACCTGTGCTTTTGAAAAGTTATAAGATAATTATGTTTTATTTATAAAAATAGAACTTTTTTTTGTTAATCATACATTTATAACAACGCACAAAATAAACAATAAATTAAAAATAAATAAAAATTGCGAAAACCCATTATGAATCATGAACAATTTACTGTTTATTACAGGTGTAAAACATAAATTATTAAATATATAACTTTGATACGCTTGTTTTCATTGAGGAAATATTAGAACACACAGCAGCGGTATTATCACAAGCAGCAGTTTTATTTATTGTGATATAAAAATATTATATATGAAAAAAATAAAATTTGCTTATGATTAAACAAGAAAGATCAATCATGCATAAAGCATATTTTATGAAACACTTTCCAACTTCAATGCAATTTTATACAAACATCTCTCAAATGCGATACATTCCTCGGTAATATTTTTAAAATTATCACAATACTACATTAATTTATTATATTTGAAAACTTCATCGAAGAAAATGAACTTCATTCAAATGACGGCATTGAAATATAAATTGCCTGGTTTAAACCTCTCTAAAATGCGATACATTCCTCGGTAATATTTTTAAAATTATCATAACACTACAATAATTTATTATATTTGAAAACTTCATCGAAAACAAATGAACTTTATTCAAATGACGTCATCGAAATATAAATCACCTCTATATAAAAGCAGCATTTCATTCATAATCATTTTTCCAATCTTAATACTATAATAATTTATTTTATTTAAAAATTTGAAAATTTGTTATCTACCATATTTATTTTAAAATGTGAAACTTTTCTCATATATAAAATAGTTAAGCTCTTGGAAAGATATTTACTGTATAATATAACTCTTTTTTCTTTCTGGAAGATATAGCGAGAGTCAGAATTTAATTGAATTTGTTTTTTCCCTATATTAAATAATTTTTATTTAAAAAACTACCTAACATATTTTACTGAAATTTTTTTTATATATTTTATGGGATAATTTGAATATTTTCTAAAATTTTCGAAGCAATTTGTGAATTTTAAATTCGCTTAAAAAATGTTTGAAACATTAGGTCCCATAGGATTCAATGTATTTCATTTTTTCAATCCGGGTTCAATAAAAAACTAATTGGGTTGATATTATTCATTTATATTCCCATAGGTCCCACAGAACGTCTGAAAAACATACTAAAATTTCATTTTGATAAAGCCATTTTTACGGCAGTTGTGCTAACGACGGACAGACAGACAGAATGAACAAAGTCATAAACACTTTCAACTATGTTGAAAAGAGTTAAAAAAGAATTATTAAATATTATATTAACAGTGTTTAAAAAATGCCTGTTGACTAAGGTTAGGAAAAGGGGGGGGGGCTATTTTTTAAACTATAATCCATGGTTTAAACAATAAAAAGAACATTATTTAGACCAGTGGCATTTTCATCAGATAACCTTGCTGCTGATAATTGAAAGCGAAATCTGTTAGACTCCTGTTTATGCCCTATAGTACATAAATTAACCCAGCATGCACCATCTTCTTGAATGACTAATTCTGTCTTCTACTACTATTACTAAGTAATTAATAGTAATAATAATAAAAAGAAAAATAAATTGTTCAGTTTATTAAAGACATAAGAATTATATTAATAACTATATAAAAATATTATAGAAATACTTATTAAACTTTTTTTAATTAATTCCTATATATAATATTAAAAATTGTTTAAAAGCTATCTGTTTATAATTGAATAGGTGAGTACCATAAGATAAAAGTTTGACACTGACAATTTGGTTAACATTGAATTAAGCCTATATATAATACTGTTTTAAAGTATTTTTCTTAAGCCGAATCACTTGCAAAAATATTCCATATTTATTATATTTTCATAAATTTTACGGAATTAATTTCTGAAAGAAAATGCTTCTAAAAATGTTATCCGCAGTTTTATCAGAATGAGCAAAATGCCACTTGTAACTTTTTAGTATTTGCCCTATCCCTTTTCTTAAAAATAAAGCATTATTCCCATTTCCTCTTCAAAATTAGAAAACAACTAAATAATCACAGACTTCTTGAGAAATTACCTACATTTCAGAAAGCAGCGTGGAAAGAATATTACATTTCATTTTCAAATAAATTAGGGAGAAAATAAAAAGCGGACATTTTCCGAAGTAAGATATAACGGAAAAATTTTACACGAAAATTTTCCGATCCCCAACTCTAGTTAGAGTGAATACATACATTGCACAGACAGACAGTTAGACACACACACACACACCCGGCCATACACTTGACTGCCATTAACCCCTGGGTTGGCTGTATGGTCTGGGCCTTCCACACACACACACACACAATATAGCAGTAAAAATAGCTTTTTCGTGTGCCCGAAATTTCGAGTTGCGATTTTCGACACGATTCCAATACTTTCCTTTTACATTACCATATATTGCAGGGAAAGTAAAAATGATATAATGTCGCCAAATGACGGAATTAAACCCAGTGAGTTTATATTTGAAAAAAAAATATATCATGTTGCTAAGCTACGGAATTAAATTAATTATTATAGATTATGGGATAATTGATATTTTCAAATTCTTACGTCATCTGTTCTATTTTTGGGAAGACTTTTTCAAATCCATGTATTATAGTATGGGTATATCTTCTAATATACGGGTATAATTTCCTAATCTACGAAAATATAAGCAGTACTGGTACTTCTAATACTATTTTCGCGCTTTTATTTTGTTATATATTGATCCAATTTCATATTTTCTGTAAATTTGTTTCCTAAATAGGCACCACGGTATTTTATTCTTCAGATCTGCCTCTGAAGATAATTTGTACAGCGAGAACAGAGATTCTTATGCTTCTTTTTAGGAGAATTAAATTAAATATTTTAATATAATGTCTTGAATAACAATGTCATTTAGAATACTATAGAAATTTTCACATAATTGTGAATTTTAACTTTCTTTATATTCCGTACATATAAGCACTTCAGTTAGGTATTGATTTATACTTAATTACGTGTGATTTTTACCTCATTATATATATTAAGATTTTCCGTCTTTTTTGTGTTTAGGTTATATTTTTCAACGTACCTAATATGTTACACAAAACTGAGGTTAACAAAATTTTCATTACCATTTTACAATTTCATTACTATTTTACGTCAAATTTATGGACTCCTGCTATAATGGACGTTCGCTAATACATACAATAAATGATGGCTTTTGACTGTCTCTCTTAACGAGAGATTACTGTATTTCAAATATCGCGAGAACGATTCGTGATAACGCCTAGATAATAGTGTGGAAATCCCAGGCCGTCCGACTCATCCAGAGGACTTGAGCAACAATTTGGACGACCGGCCTAGATAATAGTGAGTATTTTTTTCTGATTATAATAGATAATAGTGTGTATTTTTTCTAATTATAAGTATTTTCTAAGCAAATACAAATTTGATAATCTAGAATATATTAATATTTTCTTATTTTTTGTTTTAGATTGCAAATATACACCTCGTGAACGGTACGTGCTGACGTTCTGGAATGAATGTTATTCGCTATTAAATTAAAAAGCACATATATAAGCGTTTATTTATATAAAAATATTTAACATTTTAAAAATTATTTTCGTAATAAAGGGTTAAAAAATTGAGCGTTTTTACTGGTGTGATCATCTTATAATCAATAAGCAGCTGATGTTTATCAATTAAAAACATTGTGCTAAATTCCATCCTATTTTTCCAATTTGCTAAAAAATATAGTCTCCACAGATCCACAAACTATCACACACATACACAATTGAAGGAAATGGTTGATTCGCATTGAGGAATGCCCAAAACGTGTATGTCCAAGAGTTGAGTTCTTGACCTCCTTCACAATACTTCCGCTTTACATATACTATATATGGTAGAGAAAGTAGAAATTTGAAAACTTTCACTGTGATCATCAGAATCTATATTAAATTGTAAAATTTTCATACGTGTTTGTTAATAAAATCTATGGGGTTTATTTGCAAGCCCTCTTGCCACTGCTGTATACAACTTGAAAACAATTCCCCGAAAGAGTTCAACTTGACCGTAGTTAAGTTTTACTTTAAGCAGGAAGAACCCATTGACCTCCTATGTGACTTCCTGTTATTCTGTATAGAAGGAATTCATCCTCCGCCAAAGGAACTCCTGTTATTCAATGTCAACAGCATAGAGCAAACGATCAGCCTCAAAAATCCCGAGGAAACACACGTCTTGGGATGCAAAGAGGAAAAGAGCTATCTCGATGGGAGAAAATCCCTCCACAGTGGGGGCGGGTGATTCCCCCTATTCTTCCCCCCCTTCTATAGACATACCGTTTTGAGGGATTCTACGTCATTTCCTGGGGGGATGTGGTGTGGGTGTATAGGAAGGTAGAGGACAGATGTTTTGGTAATTCACAATTTACCGCTTGTTGTTCGGTGGTATGTTGTGATTTTTTTTAATCGTGTGGTTTGGCCTATATTTAATAGATTTTAGAAATCCCTCAAACTGCCTTTATGGAAGCAGACTTATTAAAATTAGCAGACTACAATTAATTGGCTTATCGAGACCCTTTCACTTGGTCAGAAACAGTGTGTACTAATCGAAAGAATAAGTATACAACTGGTAAATTTAATATTTCGGTTAGAGCAAACACCTTGTTTCTGGCCTGATGAATAGGGATTAGAATCCTGATTTAATTATCATTAAAACTTTAGGTCGCCAGAATGTTTTTTTTTATATATAAACTAGGGGTTCTACCTCAGCTTACTTTGCTCGCCAACCCTTAAAAGTTCTTCACGTTTTCTAGGATATCTTACGCAAGGAATGCAGCTAAAAAAAATATAAGATTGCAGGACATGTTAAACAACTTTTGGTATCAACTACTGCTAACTTAAAAACAACAACTGAAATAAAAACGTCAAATAACAAATGCAAAAAATTTCTGAATATAAACAAAATGCTCTATATATTATAAATATAAGCTTTATATATAAGCTTATATATAAGCTTTATTATAAATATAAGCCTGAAAATATTGTTTTCGTTTTTGTAGAATTTTATGACAATAACGCAAGAAACCGAGTCTAGGCTGTATTAAGTTAAGAATTTAATTCGAGATTTAACTGACTGTACAACTCACGCGATTTCGAATGCAAATAAATTAAATGATTATCAATAAAACAGAGAGTTAGCATGCTGAAAGTTCTAATAATCGTGATCTTGAAAAAATAGTTTTCGCAACTCTCTTGTTTAATGTCTTATTAGAATCTATAATTATTAACTGTATTGATAATTACATTTTAATTGTAATCGTTCATGACAATGATAGTTGCGAAACGCTCAGCTTATAAGAATCAAGAATAAGGCATATCATTGTTCTTGCCCACCTCTGTGACGTTTCTCCTAAAAATCAATGACAGGCAAGTTGTAAGTCCACTTAATTCAATAATTCTTTGTCCATACTGGCAGTGCTAGATTTTATAAATTGACATTTAATTTACTAAGGCTTAAATCTAAATTTTAAGTCTGTCTTGCTGGTGGGACAGTCCAATAGTTAGGATTGAACTCGGACGACTTGAGTTCAATTCCTAGCTTTGCTCAAACTGTCTCTGTTCTTACGTGGAGTACGGGCACGTTAAGTACGTGAGTCCGTAAGTTCTTCCGAGAAGTTGGTAGGGAAAGAAGGGAAAGGTCTCTGTGGATTCCGGTCTCACTGGGTTCCGGTCCAAGTTGGGCAGCACTTCTCGGCCGTCCAAACAGATACCTTACACTTTCGGGTAGGTCGGACGGTCTGGGTTGAGGAAGATGGAAACCCGTCTTGCACATCTACTGGTTTATAATAGCCTATATGCAAAATTTTATAGTAATTTTGCTGTCTACTAGGTAATCTACTGGTACTTTTAATTACTGGTACGTTTAATTACTTGCAATTAGTAGTTTTTTTACTACCAGGTAATCTACAGGTACTTTTAATCTTCTGGTTCATAATAGTCTATGTATAAAACTTTATAACTGCAATTTTCCTGTCTCTTTCAGTGTCAAAAATTTGCAGGATTTCTGTATTCAAAAAGTTTCAAAATTTAACTGATAAAGGTCCATATTGCGCTATTAGCAAGATCCCAACAACTCCGAATTAAACAAAATTATATATATGACATTAAATTAAGATAATTTCTGGAACTTTAGAAAAAATCCCCCTATCCATTTCATGGAAAACTGTTAGATTATACAATTTCCTTAAAGTTTACATGAAAAATGTGTTTCTTCTATTAACCCATTGTCTTTAACATCGATACCACTTCATACGAACATTCAGATATTAGAAATTTTCCCCACTTCGTAATAATATTCATACTTACCAAAATTCTGCACAATTTTAAAAGTTTTTTAATTTTTGCATAGTTGTTTCGCATAGTCATATGAGTTTTCGTAAAAACTGGAAGTGTTATCTCCAGAACTGAAAATGGAAATCCTTAGTGACTCTCCTACCTTCCCTCCGGATTTAGGTGCTGTATCCGTACCATGCATCGTCTAAGCTTTATAGATAGCCAATCTGAGAAATAAATATTTCACGGAAAATTTTTGAGCTGCAAGTGAAAAAGAAACCAGAAATTAAATTTTTTAGTACTTCCTCCCGATCTCCTTCTGAATTTAATGCTGAATTCTTATCAGTCACTATCTGAGCTCTGTTTATAGCCAATGTTGAGAAATAGACGTTTCAAAAATTTTTTTAGATTGGAAGTAGAAAAAGAACCAGAAATGAAAATCTTTAGCAAACCTCCCTAACCCCTCCAGAATTTCATGCTGAATTCATATCAGTCATCATATTTAAAAATACAATTTAACAGTGCAATCCTCCCCCCCCCCCCACACACTTTGGTCGTAATCATACCCATTTTTGAAATCTTGACTAAGTTTATGCATGGTATTTTATAAATACAATAAGGCAACTTTACCCAAAATGTGTTCCAATGAACAATGGCGCTCCGCGGGTTAATAAAAGGTGTTTCACGATCAATTGAAAAGCTATGAATATAACATTTTTTACTTTTTACTTTTAAATAAAATTGTATAGAGAATTCAAAAATTTTGAAACTCAAGATTTTGGACTGATAATGTCACGTTTTAGAATTTACTGCACCCATTTCGAACGTTTTTGGAAAGATATCACCCGCGTGTATGTGTGAAGAGTGGATACGAATGTTTGTACATATATGAAATTTTATGTGCAAATACATCATGTAAAATATTATATTCAGATAGAACTTTATTAATGTTCATGATTAGAACTCGAATGACTTGGATTTTAAGATTTTCGTAGCATTATTTCCTTTAGGGAAAACTGGAAAATTCACAATCCTGGTAATATAGTTAATAAGGCAAAATGATAATTTGAATTACGACATGGATGTAGAAGATATTAAAATATTATATATATAAACACAGATCCGCCAAATGAGTTCAATTCATGAGCCATGTTGCCAACTTGAAAATATAATATTATAGAAAAGTTTTATAAAAAAAAAATTATAAGAATAACTTGAGGAAGAAAGCCAATGAAATATTCTTTTTTGTATTCTGATGCTGATTATGACTTGAACAATCGGGAATACAGATGTACAAAAAAACCAAGTGGAAACGCAATTATCCAGATATTTGTAATTTTGAATCCAAATAAACTTAAGACTGTGGATAAAAGTACTGTAAAAGGGAACAAAATTGAAAAGTAAATAAAGTACTGCATAATTGCTTTGTGAATATTCACTCATTTTAAAAAGTACTGTGAATAAAGGATGAAAGTACTGTGAAAATGAATAAATGCATTGAGAAATGAATAAAATTACTGTATAATTGTTCAGCGAATATCCGTTTGTTTAAAAAATTACTGTAAAAGTGAATACATATATTGAAATGTGAATGTACCTGTTCCGTACTGTATAATTCTTCCATGAATATTCACTCATTTTAAAAAAGTACTGTAAATAAAAGTACTTTAAAATGAATAAACATATTGAAAAGTGAATAAAAGTACTGTATAATTTTTCTATGAATATTCACTCATTTTAAAAAATACTGTGAATAAAAGTACTGCAAAATGAATAAAAATATTGAAAAGGGAACTGCATAATTGTTCCATGAATATTCACTCATTTTAAAAAGTACTGTGAATATAGGATAAAAGTACTGTAAAAGTCATAAATACTGAAAAGTTAATAAAAGTACTGTAAAATATGTTCCATGAATATGTGCTCATTTAAAGAAAATATTGTGAATAAAAGTACTGTAAAAGTTAATCAAAGTACTATATAATTGTTCTGTAAATATCTATTCATTTTAAAAAATACTGTGAATAAAAATACTGCTTAATTGTTCCTTCAATATTGACTCCTTGTAAAAGAGTTCCGTGGTCAAAAGTTTGAGAACCGCATGCTGTGTCAGAAAATTCCATCTGCACTACAAGATCAGATATCTAAGCATGCTGTTGCAGACTTACATACCTGTTCCGTTCATGTCAGTAATGCACATCGTCATCCAGTGGCCTACTGTGTGGTTGAAGCAGTGGTGCGGACAGAGGTGTCCACTCGTGGTCAAGCACGTGAGAGAGTGACCACACGATTCCGGAGACACGCGGCGGAAACCATTCTTCGAGAGCTCCCGCTGAATCTCACTGGATGGATTCGGAAGCAGGGAGAGCTCCCCCTGGTGACAGATTGCGTAATCTGGGATGAGGGGTTGCAAATACGGAGGGAGGGTGAATATCTTCCAGAAATATCTGGAGGATGAATCTTCATTCGATTTTTTCATGCTTTAATATTCGATATTTTTTAGGCTAATTTGCATCCCAATTGGTATTAATATATATATACATATAAAGAAGAAAAGTGTGTATGTATGATCCACCATAACTGGAGAACGGCTGAACCGAATTTCATAAAATTTGTCTTAGTAGTCTTGAAATCACCCCATAAAAAACATAGGCCATGTTTCGAGTTTCTACGACCAATGGTTCTCGAGGTGTTAGTGAAAAACGACACTTTCCTAGGAGTTCTACTCTCTAACTCCATGATTCACAACGAGAAAGGTTGGACATTGTTGGTTTAAAACGCGAAAGTCAATTAAATCTTTGAGTTTTGTGGGAGTTTATTGAACGTATTAGACACTTTTGAAAATCGCAGGTTTGAGATATGAATTTAAATGGAAAATATCGCCATGGTTGATTTCTCACAGGCTCACTCAACAACGAAAAGTATTAAGAAATCACAAGAAAGATCAATCATGCATAAAGCATTGGTTATGAAACACTTCCCAACTTTAATTTTATTTAGACATCTCTAAAATGCGATACATTCAGCGGTAATATATCACAATCGGTTTTTATCATAGTTTTAAATGGTTAATCCCGAGGAACGCTGGGAGATCGCTGCTAGTATAAAATAAAGTATCTGTTTGGAAGTTTTTATTTATAATTTTTTTTGCTCTATTAAAGTTTTTCTTAATTGGAAAAGGGACTAAAACTAAAACTGTATTTAAAAATAAAATATATTAAAACTTTAATGCATTAAATTATTAATGTGTACAGTTTTGATACATTTCATATGGGTCCATTTTGACTTTTTGACTTGTATTCTTTTTTACTTATTTTTTTGTCTTTTTAACTTGTTTTTTATTTACTTATTGCTTTTCTTTCTGACTGTTTGTTAGCTTCATAGCACTGAGGAAGGACAGCATACAACGTATCCTCGAAGCAGTTGTATGCTGCATTGTTATTATATTTGTGCTTAAATACGTTGCCCAAGATTCCCTTATAATGTTCAACATTTAATTTACTTTTAACATAATTGGTAAAATAATTATCTTTCACTTTATTAAAATGTTTTGTAAAAGTTCTTATAATTATTTTTACAAGTTGGCAACAGCTATTCCACGTCAATAAGTTAGGCGAGTTTGATTGATCAGTATACAGTCAACCATCCTATAAAGCGGTACACTCGTAATGTGGTTTCCGTGTAATGCGGAGCAAAAACTGCCCTCGCATACCGCGATACTCATAAAACGCGGTTTCCATACAACGCGGTAGTTTTATAACGCGGTACTCATAAAACGCGGTTTCCATACAACGCGGAAGTTTTATAACGCGGTACTCATAAAACGCGGTTTCCATACAACGTGATAGTCTTATAACGCGGTTTCTCTATAATACAACTCAATTAGCTTAAGCAGTCTTCCTGTAGCATGACTTTTTCTATTACACTTTTACGGTTAAAATTAATGAGGAATTCCCCTGTATTTTCATCCACGTACATCACCATTTTTAAATTTCAGTTATTAGGGAAATTCCCTGTAAAAAAACTTATATATTCACCTCAAATACATTGATAGACGGAAAAATGGGAAAAGAATGATTGCAAATTTCAATTTAAATGATGTGAAAAGGGGAATGGATTTAGATAAACCATCAGGAAATTACTTTACTGAAAATGACCTTCAACAGTGCAAAGTCAAAGCTTAAAAGAAAACTGATTAATTGCTTAGCTCCTTATAGAGCTATGTAGGTAGAGTTACAAAAAAGTCTGATGTGGGCAACACATGTCTTTCCTTATATAATGCAATGCATTTACTACTTTTACAGTTAAAAAAATGTTATTCTTATAGTAGATACTTATATTCTTTCCAAGATATTGAATTTTCTTCAATTAGTAGTCATTTTCATTAATTTAGCATCATTTTTATCAATTTGGCGAGATTTTTGTTAATTTAGCAACAATTAAAAATGTCGCCAAGTTGACGACATTTCACCAAATTCTTCGCCAAAATCTTGCCAAGCGTTATGGACGGAGAAATAAGTTAGTCTTATAGCAGATAAATAACTATTGGCGTTCAAATGTAAAAGTATTACTCAAAGTATCTTTTTTCATGAATGAAACGAGCTAAATCCACGAGAATGATGTCACCTAATTTATCGCATGGTATCACATATGAAAAGTGAACATGTTTCGTAATAGGAAATATATTTTTTTTATTTTATATAACTTTTTGATAATTATTTTGAAAAATGTACAATATCTCAAGAACGGTTCATGTTAGCGTTCTAAAATTTATGTTAATCGTTTTCTAATGAAAAATTACATAAGAAATGTCTATTTGTGTAACTTTATTAGCGGTTTTGATTTTTTCACGATATTTTCAAAATTTTACTCGGGGGGTTCTGAACATTCGATTGCGTATAAAAACAATGGACTTCCAGTCTATGGATTGCGATTTTTGTACCAAATTTCGTTCGAATCGGTCCATTCGTTCGTCAGTTATCGTCTCCACACACACACACACACACACACACACACACACACACACACATCACTTCAAAAATGTTTCATTCGTGATTACGGATGCTTAACCTGCTCTCCCGTCGAAAACTCGAATTCGAATTTTCGACCCCGTCACAATACTTTCCTTGTACATTATGTATATACACATTGTACATTATGTATATACACATTACTTCCACATTGTATCTGAGTAGGATTTTCTGCTTATTTCACCTACTTGTGCCTTTTATACGATGCAGCGTTCATGAGCATAAACTTTATTTGCAGTCCACCGCGTATATAACATTCAAAATATAACAAAACATTATCGGTGCGTTTTAAAGGTTCGTATATATATTTCATTTTATATTTTTAGCAATCACATGCTCCGTGGGACGATAAATGAAGAGCGACCCTTTTAAAGGACCCTTTGGAGCAAGTGAGCAAGTGGGTAGCAGGCAGGTGCGTAAAATAAACACCTCATGTTACCTGTTTAAACTGTATTTTCAATGTAAAATAAAATATACTCATTATTCTGTGCAATTATCATGCAAAAGAAGAAAGTAACACATTCATTTGTCCATGGACGCCAATGCCTGCAAAGGGGGATCGCACTGTTTGGGATAGGGTATGTCAAATATCTGTCTTTTTGGGAGGTTTTTCATTTGAGATTGATGCTGTCCCACTCGTAAACAAAAGATTAATATAAAACGAACCTCCTATACAGATAGCATTATGCAAACGATATTTGTTTCGCAAATTTATTTGAAAAAATCTGATGTGGGCAACACATGACTTTCCTTATATAATGTAATGAATTTACTACTTTTACAGTAAAAAAAAAGTTTTTCTTATAGTAGATACTAATATTCTTTCCAAGATATTGAATTTTCGACAATTAGTGGTCATTTTCATTGATTTAGCGTCATTTTTATCCATTTGGCGAGATTTTCGTTAATTTGGCAACATTTCAAAAAGTCGCCAAGTTGGCGACATTCCGCCAATTTTGTCGCCAAAATCTCGCCAAGCGTTATGGACGAAGAAATAAGTTATTCTTACAGCAGATAAATGATTATTGGCGTTCAAATACAAAAGTATTAATCAAAGTATCTGTTTTCATGAATGAAACGAGCTAGATCCACGAGAATGATGTCACCCAATTTATCGCATGATATTACATATGGAAAATGAACATGTTTTTCAATAGGATTTTTTTTCTATTTTATATGACTTTTTGATATTTTTTTTGAAAAATGTGCAATATCTCGAGAACGGTTCATGTTAGCGTTCTAAAATTTATGTCAATCGTTTTCTAATGAAAAATTACATAAGAAATGTCTATTTGCGTAACTTTATTAGTGGATTTGATTTTTTGACGATTTTCTCAAAATTTCATTCGAAAATTTAGGGGGGTTCTGAACATTCGATTGCGTATAAAACAATAGGCTTCCAGTGTTTACGGATTGTGATTTTTGTACCAAATTTGGTTCGAATCGGTCCATTCGTTCGTCAGTTATCGTCTCCACAGATCCACTGACACACACACACACATACTTTCACACACACACACACATACTTTCACACACACACACACACACACATAGACATGACTTCAAAAATGTTTGATTCGTGATCAGGGATGCTTGAAACGTGCTCTGCCGTCGAAAACTCGAATTCGAACTTTCGATCCCGTCACAATACTTTCCTTATACATTATGTATATAAGGAAAGTAAAAATATATAATACCATGTTGCTAAGCAACGGAATTAACCCAATGAGTTTATACAGCCAATTTAAAATGATTAAGATTTGTATATAAAAATAAATTTCATCGAAATTACATTTTTGACTGGAATCAATTGCGGGTTTCGAGTTGAAACTTTACGAGAATTATTGATATTCTCAATTTCTTAAGTCATCTGTTTTATTTTGACAAAGATTTTTTAAACTCATACATTCAGTTTAAACAATTATTGAAAAAGAATAAAAATGGTTTGAGTATAACTTCAAGCAATTTAGCGCTTTCTAAAACATTTTTCTAAAACATTTTAGCGCTTTCATTTTGGCATACGTTGATGCAACTTCATAGCGCGTTTATTTTGGCATTTATCGATCCAATTTCATATTTATTGTAAATTTGTTTACAAACGGTAGCAGGATGTTTTATTCTTCAGATTTGTGAAGATCATTTTGTATAGTGAGAAGAGAGATTCTTGAACTTCGGTTTAGGAGCATAATTTAAATAATTTAATAAAATGTTTCAAATACAATGCCATTTAAAATACTATAGGAATTTGCACATAATTGTAAATTTTAAGTTTATTTTTATTATACATGGTGTCTAGTGCTATCGGTGCCCAATGGCTATTTCCTCAACCATTAGCCACAGAGATATACTTACAATTGCAAAAATGTTTTAAATTTTAAAATCTATTATCTTGGAAACAGTTTAAATCAATAAATACATTTCTGAAAGAAATATGAAATATAAAAGTTTATACGGTCTCCCGGTCCTATCAATTATATTTAGGAAAATCATCCTCATACAATTTCATGCAAAATAAAAAAAACTTCATTTTACAACCAAAATTCACCCAGTTATGAAGCATTAAACTTTATGACTTAAGTCACTTTTCCACGTATAAAAGTGTCCAATTTCAGGCAACCAACCAATTAGGGACCGTATTGACCATTTCTCCAGGCAACCAACCAATTAGGAGGGACCGTATTGACCATTTCTCAGCGCAAAAAGTGCCCCAACTTTAAACAGCTCTAAGTCGGTCAATTTTGGTCGTAAAAGGATGATTTTTTTTTTTTAATTTTGCATAAAATTGTATGAGAATGATTTTCCTAAATATAATTGGTAGGACTGGGGGCTGTATATAAATTTATATTTCGTATTTCTTTCAGGAATGTAGTCATTGATTTAAACTGTTTCTAAGATAATAGATTTTAAAATTTGAAACATTTTTGCTATTGAAAGTGTATCTCTGTGACTAACGGTTGAGGAAATAGACATTGGGCACCGATAGCAGTGGACACCCTGACCGTCCGACCTACCAGAAAGGTGTAAGGCAAGTCAGCAGTGGACAGTGGACACCCTGTATATTCCGTACGAAGAACAGGAACATTAATTATCTAATGTTATTAACTAATAACTTTTACAGTTCCTAGTGTTTTTGTTATAAACAGGTTCAATTCTATAAACGTGACGCCATCCTAGAATTTCCTCTTGGACTGCAATATAC
This sequence comes from Amaurobius ferox, assembly GCA_951213105.1. Lineage (NCBI taxonomy): Eukaryota > Metazoa > Arthropoda > Arachnida > Araneae > Amaurobiidae > Amaurobius > Amaurobius ferox. Next base: position 28,997,907 of record OX578154.1, read on the forward strand.
GTTGCAGCGCGTAAGTTTTTTCTCCGTCACGTAACGGAAAGTGCTGGGTAAAGCGTATTACAGGCAAAGTGCGATTTTATGCCAATTTAGTTGTTCGTAAGGAATGTAAGAAATTTGATGTAAATTGAAAGTAGTTGTGGTGCATGTAAACCACACTAAAATTACAAAAATAAATCTCTTGTTTCAATTCAAGTGAAACAAATATTTGCAACTCTAAGGAGGTATAAATTCTAGAATGCTTATTAAACAAATTACATAGTCATTGCAATAAAATCTAAAACTATAAAAAACAAAATAACGCTTGCTATAAAAAAAAATCTGATGTGAGCAGCACATGACTTTCCCTGCAGACTCAAATTCATAATTTCTTTATTTCTTTAATAATTTATTAGATTGAATTTAATTGCATCAAATAACACTCAATTTGCATTTTTAATTCAATTTTTGTTTTTATTTGGTAATTGGACATTTTCCCGATAGCGGCGTAACAAAAATGCAAGAAATCTCAAATATAGTGAGAACGGTTAGTTCTAAAATATAATGGAGTGTGTTATATTCTTTTCCTCGTCAAAAATTACGTATAAAACAAGTTAATTGATACATTTCAGAATAAGTAGTCTTTTTCTTTTTAGATTTTTGCTAGTCATTTCGTAAAAAAAGGCAGGTTGTTCTTTTCCGAATCGTATTGAAAGCTAATCAGAACCAGAGTGTCCCACAAGTAACTTATCTACCAAATTTTGTTAAATTTGGTCAATTAGTATTTTAGCTAGAGTGGATACATGAAATTTTTAAGGTCCATTTCGCAAAAAAAGGCGGGTTTTATTCTTACGAATCCTACCAAAAACTAATCAGCACCAGGGTCTCACCCAAATGATTTACATACCAAATTTTATGAAATTCGGTCCATTAGTTTTTTAGTTAGAGTGGATGAATACATTGCACAGACAAACCGACAGACAGACACACAGACGTCACGCTAAAAATAGTTTTTTCGTATTCTAGAGGTCTCGAAACGTGTAGATTCGTCGAAAACTCGAGTTGTAATTTTCGGCATGATTCCAATACTTTCCCAATACATTACCATGTATTGCAAGGAAAGTAAAAAGCATTATTTTACTTATGGGATATTTTAAACAAAGCTACCAGTGAAATAAAAGGCTATTTTATGCCTATAATATTCTAAACGAAGCTGAATGTAGTAACCATGGAGGTAAAAGTAAGCAGTTAAAATTTCATATTAAGAAAAGGTCAATATCGTTTGAGAAAATAACTCAAGTGGTGTTAGGAGAAGATAAGTAGTCCTGCATTGTATGCATTTTTAGGGCGAGACAACTAAAACATTCATTTAAACTGTCCATTTTGTAGAAATAAATTATTAGTGCAATGCAAAGTAGAATTGAAACAATAAAAATATTCCTACGTATTCAAAATTATTTTACCTTTCAATTTATTTTTATCTTCCTATATTCTGTACTCTATCCTACAATTGCAAAAAAATACTGGCTAATTATACTTATAATGAGGGAATCCTTTATTTAAAAATAATAAAAAAAAATCTGATGTGGGCAGCACATGACTTTCCTTATATAATGCAATGAATTTACTACTTTTACAGTTTAAAAAAATTTTTATTCTTATAGTACATACTTATTTTCTTTCCAGAATATTGAATTTTCTTCAATGAGTCGTCATTTTCATTGATTTAGTGTCATTTTTATCCATTTGGCAAGATTTTTGTTAATTTGACAACCATTAAAAATGTCGCCAAGTTGGCGATATTCCACCAAATTCGTCGCCAAAATCTCGCCAAGCGTTATGGACGGAGAAATAAGTTATCCTTACAGCAGATAAATGACTATTGACGTTCAAATACAAAAGTAGTACTCAAAGTATCTTTTTTCATGAATGGAACGAGCTAGATCCACGAGAATGATGTCGCCTAATTTATCGCATGGTATCACATATGAAAAGTGAACATGTTTCGTAATAGAAAATATATTTTTTTTATTTTATATAACTTTTTGATAATTATTTTGAAAAATGTGCAATATCTCAAGAACGGTTCATGTTAGCGTTCTAAAATTTACGTCAATCGTTTTCTAATGAAAAATTACATAAGAAATGTTTATTTGTGTAACTTTATTAGCGGTTTTGATTTTTTGACGATATTTTCAAAATTTCACTCGGGGGGTTCTGAACATTCGATTGCGTATAAAAACAATAGACTTCCAGTCTTTATGGATTGCGATTTTTGTACCAAATTTCGTTCGAATCGGTCCATTCGTTCGTCAGTTATCGTCTCTCTCTCTCCCCCCCCCCCCCCCCACACACACACACACACGCACACACGCACACACGCACACACGCACACACACACGCACACACGCACACTTCAAAAATGTTTCATTCGTGAATACGGATGCTTGAAACCAGCTCTCTCGTCGAAAACTCGAATTCGAATTTTCGACCCCGTCACAATACTTTCCTTGTACATTATGTATATAAGGAAAGTAATACATATACTAAATACTGCAGTTTTCTGTGGTATCAACAAACAATAGCGGCTGCTTTACTAACACTAACCACACCTAGATATACATAAATCTCAAAGCACATTTTCAAGCGTTTCTTCCATGGGAGTTTTATCTCCTTTCTAACTCCATGATAGTAACAAATAACATAATTTTGCCACTCTGTAAAAAAGAAATAATTAAAGTTTCTAAAATAGTACTGTAAATATATGACAGACGATAAAAAAATGAAATGAAAGAAATAAATCATTCTTTTAATTTTGTCTGCAGAGTAAAAGGCTTATTTTTTTATTTCGTTCATTTATAAAACTCCCATAATTTCAGAGATAGAGGCACAGACAATAATCGGGTCACGTGATCGGATTTTGAATTGTATTTATTGTAGCGAGGTTTGGAAAACGATTTGGTTACAATCGTTGGAGATTCAAATAACGATTGTTTTGCGTTTGTTTGAAGGCTCTTTAAACGATTGGGTTACGCTCTGGGTGAGGAATCAGTCAGAAGAATTTTAAAATAGAAGGACAGATAAATGACTGAATTTTAAATGATACTCTTTCGAGGCTACCTATCCAAATTTCATAAAATTCGGTACAGCCGTTCTCCGGTGATGATGAGACATATAAACAAGCAGATGGGATTTTCAATTTTATTTATATAGACTGGAATATAATATAGAATTTTATTATATATTCATACGAAAAATATAATATAAAGGGACTTAAAATTCATAATTATGCGCAAATTCCTGAAGCATTCTATATGCCGATGTTATTCAAAACATTCCAATAGAATAGTAATTTAATTTTCCTAAAAATAAGCATACGAATCCCTGTACCATTTTTAGTTACCCGTACCATTTTTAATCTGTTTCAACAATTGATAATACACAAAATATGAATTTAAAAATTACCTGCATAAAACAGATGACTCAAGAACTTGAAAATATCAATAATCCCCGTAACCTTTCAACCCGAAAACCGCAATTGATACAATTCAGTCAAAAATGTATATAAAATTAAATGTTATGGAAATTATATTTCTCAATTATTTTAATCGGAGAAGATTTAATAAAAATCGTCAACTGTATGAATTCATTGGGTTTAACTTGTTACTTATCACTATGATATCCTTTTTTCAAATGAATATGCCGAAGAAATATCATTTGTATAATTCTATATCTATGAGAGGTTTGCTTTTTATTAATATCCTGAAAACTCCTGGTCCTAGAAACTCGAAGCAAGGACTAAATTTTAAGTGAAGCTATTTCACGGCTATCTACAAAATTTTACGAAATTCTGTGCAGCCGTTTTCCCATGATAATGACGCACACACACACACACACACACACACACACACACACACACACACACACACACACACACACACATGCACACACACACACACGCACGCACAGATACACACACAAGCACACACGCGCAGATACACATGCACACGCGCACACACATCTACAAGCTCACACACACACGCACGCATACACAAAGATATGTTTTTTATTTTATTTATATAGATTACGATGTTGCATCATTGGTATTCGTTCAAATTTATTTCGCGGTTGTTTGTACCCATTGCTACTATAAAAATACGTAAATCTTATTTTTAGCTACGTAAAACACTTTGCAGATGTTTGAAATTTTAACAACAAAATTGAGTGGAATATTAATTATATATACTTTGGACAAGGCGATATAAATTGAATATGCTCTAAAAGTTATGACCCTCTACTGACTCTTTGTGCACACGCATTATGCGTACATTGCTTGATGGTGTCCACTGTCCATGGTAACACAATTTATTTTAAAATAACAGTAATAACCTGTAGTCAGGTTTATCCGACTTAAATCGGACGGAAACAAACATGGAAACACTGTGGATAAAAATCTGATGTGGGCAACACATGACTTTCCTTATATAATGTAATGAATTTACTACTTTTATAGTAAAAAAATAGGTTTTTCTTATAGTAGATACTGATATTCTTTCCATGATATTGAATTTTCGACAATTAGTCGTCATTTTCATTGGATTTAGACTCATTTTTATCCATTTGGAGAGATTTTCGTTAATTTGGCAACATTTAAAAAAGTCGCCAAGTAGGCGACATTCCGCCATGATTTTTAAAGTTCTTTTACACTGCATAGCTGATATGAATGAAATAGTCATAGGAGTCTGCACAGCTGATATGAATGAAATAGTCATTGATTTTACAAAGAGAAGGACGATTTTTTTCGATGAAGTTTTAAGCATAGAGTTTAATTACTTGCAGCTCCATGGTCTTAATTTTTAAATAAAATAAATTATTATAGTATTGCTATGAATGACATGAATGGGAAATTATTTATGAGTGAAATGATGCTTTTATAGAGAGAGCCAGGCGTGTTATTTTTTCTATGACGTCATTTGAATGAATTTCTGTTGTTTTCGATGAAGTTTTCAAATATAATAAATTATCGTAGCATTATGCTAATTCTAAAATTATTACCGAGGAATGTATCACATTTTAGAGATGTTTAAAACAGGCAATTTATATTTCAATGCCGTTATTTGAATGAAGTTTATTTTTTTTTATGAAGGTTTAAGTTTGCAAATATAATAAATTAATCTAGTATTGTCATAAGTTTTAAAATATTACCGAGGAATGTATTGCATTTTAGACATGTTTAAATAAAATTGCATTGAAGTTGGAAAGTGTTTAATAATCAATGCTTTAAGCATGATTGATCTTTCTTGTTACATATACAGTCTTAATACGTATTAAATTTTACCACTAGTAGTAGATTTTACAGAATCCTATGCAAGTTTTGGGTTGAACATCATCTGCATAATATTTAATAACTTAACATTCTTTTCAAGTCAACTTTAAAATATCTAACTCATAGGGGTCCTATTCGGATCACTAAATTTCATTGCAATGGAAATTTTTCGATCTCCTTCATTTTGAGAAGATGTTGACTCGAAAACTATAAAAACATTGCAAAAAAAAAAAACAAGAAAGATCAATCATGTTTCAAGCATTGATTATGAAACACTTTTCAACTTCAATGCAATTTTATTTAAACATGTCTAAAATGCAATACATTCCTCGGTAATATTGTAAAACTTATCACAATACTACATTAATTTCTTATATTTGAAACCTTAAACCTTCATCTAAGAAAATGAACTTCATTCAAATGACGGCATTGAAATATAAATTGCCTGGTTTAAACATCCCTAAAATGTGATACATTCCTCGGTAATAATTTTAGAATTATCATACTACTACGATAATTTATTATATTTGAAAACTTCATCGAAAACAACTGAAATTCATTCAAATGACGTCATAGAAAAATACACGCCTGGCTCTCTCTATAACAGCAGCATTTCATTCATTAATAATTTCCCATTCATTTCATTCATCACAATACTATAATTTGTTTTATTTAAAAATTAAGACCATGGAGCTACAAGTAATTAAACTCTATGCTTAAAACTTCATCGAAAAAAATAGTCCATCTCTTTGTAAAATCAATGAATATTTCATTCATATCAGATATGCAGACTCCGTGAACTAAAGTATTTTGTATTAAAGAAATACAGCAATTCTAATACAACTCATTCTACATATTTTGCTGTTAAAATTTACATAGGTGAAAAATAGGCTTCGTTGTAGAAATAATCAAATTTGGATGAGCATTTAAACTCAAATATATTGTCATTGCGTTGTTTCAGTATGTAGATGCACAGAATTTAAGCAAAAATAAAGTGGTTTTAGGACGGATACAACACTCAATATGAATTAAAAAGAACTTTAAAAATCATGCAAGAATCATGCAATTAAGCATTTTAATTAAATATTTTATAAGCAATACTTATTAACACTTTACAACAATGTTGAAAAGTGTTTATGACTTTGTTCATTCATTCTGTCTGTCTGTCCGTTAGCACGATAACTGCCGTAAAAATGACTTAATCAAAATGAAATTGTAGTATGTTGTTCAGACAGTCTGTAGGACCTATGGGAATATAAATGAATAATATCACCAATTAGTTTTGGATTGAACCCGGGTTGAAAAAATGAAATACATTGAACCCTATGGGACCTAATTTTTCAAACATTTTTTAAGCGGATTTAAAATTCACAAATTGCTTCGAAAATTTTAGGAAATATACAAATTTTCCCATAAAATATATAAAAAAAATTCAGCAAAATAATATATTCAGTAGTTTTCAAAATAAAAATTGGAATAATAATTACACCTCTTATATGAAGCAATCGCGTGACCATTATATAAAGAGATCACGTGATCCACTTCAAAATAAAATATGGCATCCATATTGTGTCAAAATTGAGATTTTTAAAGTTCTTTTTAATTCATATTGAGTGTTGTATCCATACAAAAACCGCTTTATTTTTGCTTAAATTCTGTTCATCTACATACTGAAACAATGCAATTATAATATATTTGAGTTTAATTGATCATCCAAATTTGATTATTTCTACAACGAAGCCTATTTTTCACTTATGGAAAATGTAAACAGTAAATATGTAGAATGAGTTGTATAAGAATTGCTGCATTTCTTTAACGCAAAATTATTTAGCTCATGGAGTCTGCATAGCTAATATGAATGAAGCATTCATTGATTTTACAGAGAGAAGGACGATTTTTTCGATGAAGTTTTAAGTATAGAGTTAAATTACTTGTACTTCCATCGTCTTAAGTTTTTAAATAAAATAAATTATTATAGTATTGTGATGAATGAAATGAATGGAAAAATGTGGATGAATGAAATGCTGCTTTTATAGAGAGAGTTAGATGTGTTATATGTCGATGACGTCATTTGAATAAATTTCAGTTGTTTTCGACGAAGTTTTCAAATATAATAAATTATTGTAGTATTATGATAATTTTAAAAACATTACAGAGGAATGTATAGCATTTTCGAGATGTTTAAACTAGGCAATTAATATTTCATTGCCGTCATTTGAATGAAGTTCATTTTTTTCGATGAAGTTTTAAGTTTTCAAATATAATAAATTAATGTAGTATTGTGATAATTTTTAAAATATTGCCGATGAATGTATCGCATTTTAGAGATGTTTAAATGAAATTGCGTTGAATTTGGAAAGTGTTTCATAATCAATGCTTTATGCATGATTGATCTTTCTTGTTTCACTTTATTAATGATTTAATGATTCTAAAATTAGTTCATGTATTTCAGATGTGTTTCAGTAAACGTTATTTTCGAAAATAATCTTTAACCTTTAATTCAGCATATTAATACTTAGTTATTTTATAAACAGTAATTAAGCATTTTAATTAAACATTTTATAAGCAATAGTTATAATTCTTTATATAATCAACTCACTTGTGATACATGTGTGAAATGCAATTTCTTCAGCAGAACATGATGAATCCGAAATTTTTGTTTATCTAATACTACTTTCAATTAATTACCAATAAATTTGTGGTAATTTTAATGTATATTCTGAATTCAGTTTATTTAGTGTTGGAGAAAAAATACATTTTCGAGAGTCATGTTTTTCTTTTATATTCAGAGTCTTTTCATACTTTTATATCATTCGTAACTCTTCATGCATTTCTTTTATATTCTTTTATTATAAAAAATATGAGCGAAAAAGAGTAAGAGTGTGAAAGAGTGAGAGTGAGTGAGTAAGTAAGAGAAAGTGAGAGAGTTAGAGAAAGTGAGAGTGAGTGAGTAAGAGAAAGTGAGAGTGAGTGAGTGAGTAAGAGAAAGTGAGAGTGAGTGAGTGAGAAAGAGAAAGTGAGAGTGAGTGAGTGAGTAAGAGAAAGTGAGAGTGAGTGAGTGAGTAAGAGAAAGTGAGAGTGAGTGAGTGAGTAAGAGAAAGTGAGAGTGAGTGAGTGAGTAAGAGAAAGTGAGAGTGAGTGAGTGAGTAAGAGAAAGTGAGAGTGAGTGAGTGAGTAAGAGAAAGTGAGAGTGGGTGAGTGAGTAAGAGAAAGTGAGAGTGAGTGAGTGAGTAAGAGAAAGTGAGAGTGAGTGAGTGAGTAAGAGAAAGTGAGATTGAGTGAGTGAGTAACAGAAAGTGAGAGTGAGTGAGTCAGAGAGAGTAAGAGTGAGTGAGAGAAAGTGAGAGAGAGTGAGACTGGGTGAGAGTGAGTTAGATAGAGATAGAGTGAGTGAGATAGAGTGAGAGATAGAGTGAGTGATAGAGAGTGAGAGTGAGTGATAGAGAGTGATAGAGAGTGATAGAGAGTGATAGAGGGTGAGAGTGAGTGAGTGAATGAGAGTGAGTGAGTGAATGAGAGTGAGTGAGTGAGAGAGAGTGAGAGTGTGTGAGAGAGAGTGAGAGTGAGTGAGTGAGAGAGAGTGAGAGTGAATGAGTGAGAGAGAGAGATCTAATTACTTATCTATCTTTCTAATTCACGAGCGAATATCAAGTTTATTCAAGTTTGACCACGTGTAGTAGATTTTACTGAATATTATAGCACCTATATTTAAACCCGAGGATCCGATCTGAAATCCAATTATATATCCTTGTATAACTTTTGAAAGACCAAATTATCAGGTCCGTTTCTGACTTTAGGCAAAGTAGGCCTCGTGAAGCTTTTCGGGCCCACATTCCTTGCTCACAATACCTTTATTGACTATACAAGTTTTATGGAAGCCATAGAATTTACGTTTGTAAGAGGGTCACGGCAAGGGTTAAGATGGCCCTGCAGATTATGGCTCACTATTTATATATAGTACTTTCAGTTCATGAGATATTAGCACTGCAAATTTTATAACCGAGAAATTTTCAGTTTTATTCTACTAGACAAGACGACTGACCGAAAACTGTAAGAGCCTTTCCACCCTGATCTAAAACTTATCGATCTAAGCCGATAAAACCCTCGATCTAAAACTTATTTCATTTCAAAGAAAGAAAAGTTCAAAATATTGAAATTATTTTTATTCATAAGTGATGCATTATTTTTAATTCTTATATACGTCAAAAGTAATAAATTGCAAAATTGAAAATCAGCTTCAAGAAAAATTCATTCGTTGTTCGTATCAGAATGTTAAAACTTCTTCTCACATTAGAAAATGGACATTACACATATTACCAACAGTTATAATTCATTTATCCAAACCTTCTCTCATTTGAAGCACGTCCGATTTAAATTACTGTTGATGTTAGCTTGCAATCAAATCACTATTATACAGCACAGTATCATGTGTCATCGAATATTAAGATGCAATTTTAGAACACTTATTTGAAGTAGCTTCAAATCCAAACCTCTTATTTAACAGTGTTTGCACTGCGACAGCAATGTTCAACAAAAATTAAATGCATTATGCAATATAAAATGATGATAGCAGAGGAATAATTACCTGAGAGCTTTTGTATGTATTGAAACACACTTAGTGATGTATAATGAAGATATTATCGTTTGTATTTTGAAGCGCTGTAGTACAAAAAACACACTGAGTATCATTGGAGGTTTGGATGAAATTATAAAGATAATTTTCCGCACTTAATTTGCTGTGCTGGAGTAACTTTTTGCTTTGTTCGCGTCTTGTAAAAAAATCTGATATGGGCAACAAATAACTTTCCTTATATAATGCAATGAATTTACTACTTTTACAGTTAAAAAAATGTTATTCTTATAGTAGATATTTATATTCTTTCCAAGATATTGAATTTTCTTCAATTAGTCGTTATTTACATTAATTTAGCGTCATTTTTATCAATTTGGCGAGATTTTTGTTAATTTGGCAACAATTAAAAATGTCGCCAAGTTGGCGACATTCTACCAAATTCGTCGCCAAAATCTCGCCAAGCGTTATGGATGGAGAAATAAGTTATTCTTACAGCAGATAAATGACTATTGGCGTTCAAATACAAAAAGTATTACTCAAAGTATCTTTTTTCATGAATGGAACGAGCTAGATCCACGAGAATGATGTCACCCAATTTATTGCATGGTATTACATATGAAAAGCGAACTTGTTTCTCAATAGGAAATATTTTTTTTTATTTTATATAACTTTTTGATAATTTTTTTGAAAAATGTGCAATATCTCGAAAACGGTTCATGTTAGCGTTCTAAACTTTATGTCAATCGTTTTCTAATGAAAAATTACATAAGAAATGTCTACTCTCGTAACTTTACTAGCGGTTTTGATTTTTTGACGATTTTTTCAAAATTTCACTCAAAAATTTAGGGGGTTCTGAACATTCGATTGCATATTAAAACAATAGGCTTCCAGTGTTTATGGATTGTGATTTTTGTACCAAATTTCTTTCGAGTCAGTCCATTCGTTCGTCAGTTATCGTCTCCACAGGCTCACTGACACACACACACATACTTTCACACACACATACTTTCACACACACAGACAGACACACTCACGTAGACATCACTTCAAAAATGTTTGATTCGTGATCAGGGATGCTTGAAACGTGCTCTCCCGTCAAAAACTCGAATTCGAATTTTCGACCCCGTCACAATACTTTCCTTATACATTATGTATATAAGGAAAGTAATAAAACTCTAATACATTTAATTATATTTATTAGTTTTCTCACTCTCATTTGTATCGTTTTCAACATATAATATGGACATATGGCAACGAAGTTACATAATTGAAACAATTTTATCTTTAAGTTAGGAGTAAATATCAAGTTTATATAAGTTTGACTCCGCGTAGTAGACTTTAAAAATCGTTGTTATAATATTTTGTAAAGAACCCGGATTTAAATCCAACTACATCTCTTTGTAGAACTTTCAAAAGGTTACAAAGTATCGCTGCTGTGTATAGTTAGTAATTAAAATTTTTGGTCTACAAGAATTACAAGCTTTAAAAACGGAAAATTCTCAATCTTTGACAAGACGATTTCTCGAAAACTTTTAGTCTTCTAAAAACGAATGACTGATCTAAATATTGGATTTCCTACTGACAATTTTATCGCTTATTATTTATATCTATATTTTATGGTTTTTGAAGACATATCGAGTGGAATTAAGCAGAGTAAAGTGAAATCTCACCTACATAATTTTTTGTTTTTCTTTCGTTTTCATTGCTTCTTTTCATGCTAAATAGTATGTATAAATGCTGCATACTAAAGAGCATAACTGAGCATACTAAACAATACTTCATAAATTCCATATTAGATCCACTATGTACACTCTGTAACTTTGTACTTGAAAATTTTCGCCATTCTTATTTTGCTTTCGGATAGCAAGTCTAACTTCTTCAATTCACCGCTAGAGGCGCTGCAAACGTTTTTAATCACTGCTTTTGCATCTCTCGAACACTTTAATCAAAAGTTAAAAGATGCACAAGAACTTAGAAAACACTGTGTAGCATTACATTTTGAACGCAGTAGAATAGAATGCACAATGGCTAGCATAGGTAGTTGGGATACAAGTATCAAGGTAATTTTATGTACCCTATTTGATTGGCATGATGTTCGTTTATGTTAGAATGATTTGAAACTGAAATTTCAATCTGATAAAAAGAATCGGCGGTGGCTCTAGTACAATGGAGTAAAAATGACTGAGTGTAAATAACGTTTCGCAAAATGAAACAAGTTCAATATGTTTATATGTTGTATTCAGTTTTATTTGTTAAGTTTGCAACAGGCAATACGGATATATGTCAATTAAAGTAAGATACATATTTGATACAACATGCTCTAAGTTACAAATGAAGGCCAATCGATATTAGAATCAATGTTTCAAAATAGTTCAAAATATTGAAATATTAAAGTTATAACCACTCTATTTCAAAACTAAAAATCCAAACCGAAATCAAATTATATGTTCTTGTAGAGCATTGAAGGGACTACAAATTAATTTATGACATTTTTAAGCTTTTAGTTTTCGAGATATAAGCATTACAAGTTTCTTCAAATTGATAAGACGATTGCTCAATGGGTGGAACAGCCCAGTGGTTAGCGTGCGGGGATTACACTCGGATGATCAGAGTTCGATTCCAGGCTCTGCCCAAACTATCCCTGTGTAAACGCGGAATACGGGTAAGTTAAATATGTTGGTCTGTAAGTTCTTTCGAAAGGTTGGTGGTAGGGAAAGGAGAGTACGGTCTCTGTGGATGCCACCACCATTAGGTTTCTGTTTAAATTGAGTAGCACTCACCCGCCGTCCAAACCGACACTATATACCTTTGGTAAGTCGGACGGTCTGCGTCGAAGAAGGAAAATACGATTCCTCAAAAAGTATAAGATCTTATAAAAACAAATTATTGTTCTAAAAACTGGAATTCCTGCAAAATATGTTTCTCGCTTACGATTTATGTCTAACTTTTACAATTTAGAAAATATTTTGAGTGAAATTAAACAAAGTAAAGCAATAATTCGCTGGGACAAAAACTTTTCATTTTTTTTTCTCGAAAAGAAATAGTTAAAAATTGAAGAAATTAGTTAAATATTGAAAATGAATTATATATTCATAAATGGTTCCCGATTTAAGATAAAGCAATTATAAATTGTTTATAATTTTATGTTTTTTCATGGATACCCACTAGTATAAAGGTTACCAATTTCCGATAAAATAAGTACAAATTGTTTGTATTTTTATTTATTAGTTCCAAAGATATAATCATCTAAAGTGCTACATTTTTTATATCCGATTTCAGCTAGATATCTTGAGCATAGATGATTTTCACATTAAAATTCATGCATTAGCCAGAGTTCTGAAATATCTTGTCACATTATAAAAAAATCTGATGTGGGCAGCACATGACTTTCCTTATATAGTGCAATGAATTTACTACTTTTACAGTTAAAAAATGTTATTCTTATTGTAGATACTTATATTCTTTCCAAGATATTGAATTTTCGTCAGAGTCATCATTTTCATTGATTTAGCGTCATTTTCATCCATTTGTCGAGTTTTTTTTATTAATTTAGCAACATTTAAAAATGTTGTCAAGTTGGCGACATTCCACCAAATTCGTCGCCAAAATCTCGCCAAGCGTTATGGATGGAAAAATAAGTTATTTTTGCAGCAGATAAATCACTATTGGCGTTTTAATAAAAAAGTATTACTCAAAGTATTTTTCATGAATGGAACGAGCTAGATCCACGAGAATGATGTCACCCAATTTATCGCATGGTATTACATATGAAAAGTGAACATGTTTCTCAATAGGAAATATTTTTTTTTTATTTTATGTGATTTTTTGATAATTTTTTTGAAAAATGTGCAATATCTCGAGTACGGTTCATGTTAGTGTTCTAAAATTTATGTAAATAGTTTTATAATGAAAATTTACATAAGAAATGTCTATTTGCGTAACTTTATTAGAGCTTTTGATTTTTTGACGATTTTTTCAAAATTTCACTCGAAAATTTAGGGGGTTCTGAAAATTCGATTGCTTATAAAAACAATAGGCTTCCAATGTTTACGGATTGTAATTTTTGTACAAAATTTCGTCCGAATCAGCCCATTCGTTCTTCAGTTATCGTGTTCACAGACTCACTGACACACACACACAGACATCACTTTAAAAATGTTCGATTCGTGATCAGGGATGCTTAAAATGTGCTCTCCCGTCGAAAACTGGAATTCCAATTTTCGATCCCGTCGCAATACTTTTCTTATACATTATTGTATATAAGGAAAGTAATAAAATGAACATCGTATATATTGCACCCAGGATAAGCCATTTATATTGCAAAATAGAAGGTCAGCCATGAGAAAAATTCATGTGTTGGACATATTAGAATTTTAAAATGTCTTGCCACATTATAAAATGAACATAGCATAGCACATTATATAGTTACGAACTTGTAGAATGCTGTTCAGTCTTTCCCCCCTTCCCCGCCTCTCACTTTCGTCTCTTTTGAAGACCAGACGGTGAAAGCACCAGTACAGACATCCTTTGCCATGACGTGAGTTTATAATTGAGACATTGCAAACTTTTAAAAAGAGTTTCCAGATTTGGTGACATGTGGCGACTTTTCGAAGATTCGAGAAACACTTCGAAATAACCAATATTCTACGGGATACGAGAGATATCCAGAAGTTTCTATAGAGAGTTTATATAAGAAGTCATCACTCCGTTGGAGGGCAGTTGACACTAGCTACATTGGACTGTGATTTTTGACAATGTTTTGAGGATTGTAACGGCTGTTTTGTGAAATGAAGCATTTATATCTTGTTTCAATGTATATTGTTCCTGTTTAAGATGTGCATGTGAATAAACGTGTAAGTTATATAGAAATTTGGACTCATTCATATATCCTGAGTGCACACCTGCGATTCCAAAGGGTACATTTTTAACAATATATGCACGATAATTCATTTATCCACACCCTCTCTCATGTGAAGCACCCCGATTTTAAATGACTGTTGGCGTCAGCTTACAATCAGAGGGCGATTATATAGCATTGTATCATGTCTCTTCAAATTAAGCTGCAGTTTACAGAACACTTATTTGAAGTAGCTTCTGATCCAAACCGGTGTTTAGCGGTGTTTGTACAGCAACAGGGATGTTAAAAAAAAATTAAATGCATGATGTAATCTAAAATGGCGATCGCAGCGGAACAAATTGGTAAGTGCTCTTTTATTAAAATAAACACGCTTATTGGTGTATGACATCACCATTGATATTTTAAACGCCGGAGAAACAGGCACACAATGCTATATGTAGTTTTGATAGAAATATTAAGAATATTTTCCATACTTAATATGTTGTGATGGAATAATTTTTCGTTTATGTTAGATTGATTTGAAACTAAATTTTTAGTCTGATAAAATATATCTAACATGTCTATAAATAATATCTATTGGCAATGTAGGATTTTTCTCACACCTGAAACAATTTTTACTTTATTTTAGAATTTATGTCTGTCGCAGGTATTTAAAAAATTTGATGTGGGCAACACATGACTTTCCTTATATAATGCAATGAATTTACTATTTTTACAGTTAAAAAAATGATATTCTTATAGTAGATACTTATATTCTTTCCAAGATATTGAATTTTTTTCAATTAGTCGTTATTTTCATTGATTTAGCGTCATTTTTATCTATTTGACGATGTTTTCGTCAATTTGGCAACATTGAAGAAAGTCGCCAAGTTGGCGACATTCCGCCAAATTCGTCGCCGAAGTCTCGCCAAGAGTTATGGAGGGAGAAATAAGTTATTCTTATAGCAAATAAATGACTATTGGCGTTCAAATACAAAAGTATTACTCAAAGTATCTTTTCTCATGAATGGAACGAGCTAGATCCACGAGAATGATGTCACCAAATTTATCGCAGGATATCACATATAAAAAGTGAACATGTTTCTCAACAGTTAATATATTTTTTTTAATTTATGGGATTTTTCGATAAATTTATTTGAAAAATGTACAATATCTCGAGAACGGTTCATACTAGCGTTCTAAAGTTTATGTCAATCGTTTTTTAAGGAAAAATTACATAAGAAATGTCTGTTTGTGTAACTATATTAGAGGGCTTGATTTTTTGATGATTTTTTCAAAATTTGACTCGAAAATTTAGGCGTGTTCTGAACATTCGATTGCGTTTAAAAACAATAGGTTTCCAGTATACATGGATTGTGATTTTTGTACCAAATTTCATTCGAATCGCTCCATTTGTTCGTGAGATATCGTCTCCACAGTCTCACTGACACACACACACACACACACACACATCACCTCAAAAATGTTTGATTCGTGATCAGGGATGTTTGAAACGTGCTCTCCCGTCGAAAACTAGAATTTGAATTTTCGATCCCATCACAATACTTTCCTTATACATTATGTATAGTATAAGAAAGGTAAAAATATCGCTTATTTCTTACACATTAGTCAATCCTGTTCATCTCTGAGGGTAGTTTGTTCTCTTTGGATCGTTTTAAAGTAGTTCAAAATATTAAAACATCGAAATTATAACAACATTTCAAAGACTCTGAACTCAACCCAAAATCTAATTATATATCCTTATAAAACTTTTAAATGCTTAAGATTTATTTCGTTACTGTTTATAGTTAGTACTTTTGGTTTTCAAGATATAAGCGTTACAAACTTTGAAAACTGAAAATTTTCAACCGTACTCAATTTCGTAAGATAATTGTTCGAAAATAATAAGAGTCTTATAAAAACAAATTTTTAATCTAGATATCAAATTTACTGCTGAACATTTTTGTTGCCTATTATTTATATCTATTTTTAATAATTTAGAAGATATTTGGAATAAAAGTATGAAAAGCGACGCGAAAACTCTTTCAAATAAAAACATTTCAATTTTCCATGTAATAACATTCCATATATTGTTTTAGTACCCAAGTTTCATAAATGCCCTGTTGCTTTTCGAATTATTACTAGCGGGCATAATTCTTACATTACTAATGCTGGTAAATTATTATTAAAAATATTAAATGAAGTATCCTTGTCAAATAAGATCTCTAATAATTGTCATACTATGAAACACAGTTTTGAATTAGCTAAGAAATTAAAAACTCTTACTAATATTCATAGTATTTATACTTATGATTTCAAAGATTTGTTTAATAATATTGATATAGATGATCTGTATAGAATTATTTTAGGAATTTTTGAAAAATATAATATCAACCTAAAATATTCAAATTTTCTGTCTAAAAAATTACTTAATATTACTCTTTATGAGATGGTGGTACTTTTTTTAAATAACGGTTTGGTATCCCACAAATGGGGGGGGGGGTGCTCTTCATCATTGTTAGCTAATCTGCATTTATTCTTCTATGAAAAGAACATTAATCCAAGTTTGCATAATATGCACATGTTTAGATATTTAGATGACATATTATGTGTATCCCTTAATAATAACCCTATAGTATTTAACTTTTATCCTAATAATTTACAATTAAATGCAAGTAATAATGACTCTAGTGTTGCAAACTTTTTAGATTTAAATTTAGATTTACAAAATTGTAATATGACTATAAACTTATATGATAAAAGACAAGATTTTAAATTTAATACATCAAAATTTCAACATTTTAACTCTTGTTTGCATATATCAGTTTTTAGAAATATTATAATAAACCAGGTTCTTAGAATCAATAAAATCTGTGATGAAAATTATAAATTAGCACATTTTATGGAATTATTGAGTACAGCGACTAATAATGCATATCCTCCCAAATTCGTTATTAAAATTACCAACTCAGTGTATCGACTTCCACTCGATAACATAAAAGACTACTTTCCCTATTACAGTGGCTAACAAAAATAAAATTATTATTATTTATTAATTATATAATTAAATAAAAATGTAAAACAATAAAATAAGCTAAAAACATTAGAAAAATTAAAAAAAATCGGAAAATTAGATACATTAATATATTAATGTTTTGAATTTTATTTTCGCTAAAAAATTGCTACTTTAGCCAGTTTGAAACTACGATTGAGCGTCCTTATAATGGTGTATAGTGGCATTCTCGTCTATCCATTTCTTCAATGAATCACTTGTTTAGTAAGAATATTCATCTTTGCTTCATGTTCATATTCTGTTTTGCTTATACGGGTAATTGCCCTGTCTCCTGCTCTGACTCATTGGACGGGTCTGGGAGTGTCGCTGTGAACATTCTTACTACCTCCTAGGTTTCGTCATGCTCATTCCAGTGCTTCTAGAATTTTTTTATACTGCTGAGGTTGATCGCATACACGTGGTGAAAGAAGAAGAGTTCCTGTCACATGGTAATACAAATTTTCCTAATGTTTCTTATTTTCATTTTTTTTTATCTTTTGGTGCCTGTAGTCTGAGTTTGGACATTTATAGTAATGTACTATTGTCCAATCTGAAACAGGCATTTGTTTGGGTTAATTAGAATTAAATACTCAGACCTGAAGATTAATTTAATTTTTTTAATCTTCGAATTTGGGCCGGTACTGATCTTTTCTATTATCGGCATTACGGCCGTGGTTTTGCTTCTATAGTAATGTTAATATTTCACGATTACTTGTACTAATTATTTTTATCATTACTTCTTTCTTATTATATATATATATATATATATATATATATATATATATATATATATATATATATATATATATATATATTATATATATATATATATATATATTATATATATATATATATATATATATATATATATATATATATATATTATATATATATATATATATATATATATATATATATATATATATATATATATATATATATATATATATATATATATATATATATATATACAGGGTGTCCAGTGCTATCGGTGCCCAGTGGCTATTTCCTCAACCGTTAGTCACACAGATACACTTCCAATTACAAAAATGTTTTAAATTTTAAAATCTATTATCTTAGAAACAATTTAAATCAATAAACACATTTCTGAAAGAAATACGAAATATAATTTTTTATACGGTCCCCCGGTCCTATCAATTATATTTAGGAAAATCATCCTATCATCCACATACAATTTCATGCAAAATAAAAAGAAAATTTTCCTTTTACGACCAAAATTCACCGAGTTATGAAGTATTAAACTTTATGACTTAAGTCGCTTTTCTACGCACACAAATATCCCGTTTCAGGCAACCATCCAATCAGGGACCGTATTGACCATTTCTCACAGGCAACCAACCAATCAGGGAGGGCCCTTATTGATCATTTTAATGCATTTATTGATTCAAACTTTTTTAAGATAATAGATTTTAAAATGTAAAACATTTTTGCAATTGGAAGTGTATCTCTGTGACTAACGGTTGAGGAAATAGCCATTGGGCCCCGATAGCACTGGACACCCTGTAACTCCAACCATAGATGTTACAACCTCACATCAAAATCTATGTATTGGCCATACCAGAATTTCAAAGTATCTTGCTACATTTATAAAGAACATAGCTACTCCAACTGAGGGACGAACTACAGATCACCATACTGGCCAGCCAACGCTTTACCGTTGAACTTCTGGGAAGGAATTGCAACTTTTGTCGTGAATTGAGATCTGTATTCTCCACCCTCTAATGTCAGATTGGGGGCAACTGACAATCTGACTGACCACTCCTGCTATTTTTTCCTCAGGTTAGCTTCCGGATGCTATTTTTATCCTCCAGATTAACCTTTTGCTTACGGGTGACAGTGTCAATCCAGTCCCACCCGTAAACAAAAGGTTAACTTTCTGTGTGGTCGTTGTTCTCCGGATTTGAAATCGGTGCTCAATATCCCAGAGTCCACTGATTCCCTATTAGTTGTACTAGTGTTACTTTCAGATCTCCGACATCTCTGCATTTACCTACAGGGATGTTTGCTTGGGCGCCGTTCTAAAGATCCTTCCTGTCCCAACCGGGAACACAACCACGGATATTTCGTATCCTTCCTGTCCCAACCGGGAACACAACCACGGATATTTCGTATCATTCCTGTCCCAACCGGGAACACAACCACGGATATTTCGTATCCTTCCAGTCCCAACCGGGAACACAACCACGGATATTTCGTATCCTTCCTGTCCCAACCGGGAACACAACCACGGATATTTCGTATCCTTCCAGTCCCAACCGGGAACACAACCACGGATATTTCGTGTCCTTCCTGTCCCAACCGGGAACACAACCACGGATATTTCGTATCCTTCCTGTCCCAACCGGGAACACAACCACGGATATTTCGTATCCTTCCTGTCCCAACAGGGAACACAACCACGGATATTTCGTATCCTTCCTGTCCCAACCGGGAACACAACCACGGATATTTCGTATCCTTCCTGTCCCAACCGGGAACACAACCACGGATATTTCGTATCCTTCTTGTCCCAACCGGGAACACAACCACGGATATTTCGTATCCTTCCTGTCCCAACCGGGAGCACAACCACGGATATTTTGTATTGAGCAGCCGACGCTCTATCGGTGAGCTACTGGGACGATATTGCGAGCTCTTATCGTCGTTATACAGGTAAAATGAATATAGCACATTTTACACCCAAGTTAAACCATTTATCCACACCCTCTCTCATTTGAAGCACGTCCAATTTGAATTACTGTTAATGTCAGCTTGCAATGTCGGAGGACCATTATACACAGCATCGTATCGTGTATCATTAAATATTCAGCTGCAGTTTAGAACACTTATTTGAAGTAGCTTTGAAACCGAATCTCTTATTTAACGGTGTTTGCACAGCGACAGAGATGTTCAACAAAAATTAAATGCATGATTTAATCTAAAGTGGCGGTCGCGGCGGAACAGATTGATACGAATTATTTTATATGAATTGAAGTACACTGAGTGGTATGTAATGGAGATATTACCATTTGTATTGTGAGCGCTGTAGCGCTGAATGCACAATGACTATCATAAAAAGTTTTGATGGAAATATTAAGAAAATGTTCCGTATGTAATCTGCTGCCCTAGAAAAACTTTTTGTTTAGAGTAATTTTAAGCTGAAATTTCAGTCTGATAAAATCATCTAATGAAGACTAACGCATGCTTTTCCCCTGGTAAACATTTTTAGCAATCACCATGGCCTTTGTTTTCATATTTAAAAAACATCTATTTCTCATAATCTACAAGAAATATGCAAGCTAGTATTTTTGTAGTCAAAATATTTTTGTATGAAAATAAATCGTTTTATTGCTTTTCAAAGTATTTGCTTTTAGCATCAATACATTTTTTTATTCGAATAAACTATTTTCATAATAGTTATATCATGCAGAAGTTGGTATAGCAGAACCGTGCGATTTATAAGCCTCAATTGCTTCTTCTGGGATGTTAAATCGTTAACCATGCACTTTATTCTTGTTTGTTGGAAAAAAGAAAAAATAATTGGATGCTAATTCAGGCGAATAAGAACAGTGACTCATCATGTCAATTTTCTCATGCTTCAAATAATTGATTGTTTGAAATGCAGTGTGTAAGCTGGCATTGTCATGCTGAAGAAGGATGCGCCGTTTCGCATTATTTTTTCTGATTTGAGCAACTATTTCTGGCAAACAAATTGCCATATATCAATTAGTATTTACTGTTTTATGATCCTAAGCAACGATTGCAACACGGCCGGATTTACTAAAAATTGAACTACTATATGATCGAAAGAGGGATAAAATGACATCTTTCATTAAGTAAGATAAATTATTGTAGTGACTATTAATGTAACATAAATAACATGCCATTTAATGACTATTAGATATCAATCAAGGTAATTAATGATTTTTACTGATATGACATTTTTCATGAAATATTTTGCACCTCCATAAACATTTCCAGAATTTGCTACTGTCAAAACACAAATAAAATAATTTTCCCAGAAACTAATTGCACCTTTTGACTTTCGGTTGGAAGCTGCTAGATAGCATTTTCCAAATTCCACTACAACCTCTCACTTTTTAAACCGATCGTGTTTTCCGGAAAAAAAAAAAACTTTTCCGACAAAGCTTTCGGAAGCACGCTTGGATATTAGTATATTTAGCCTCGCATTCTGCCTACTTTCTGTCGCCCGACCCACGGGCCGGCACTGACTGCCGGGGGGCGCACGGTGCGAACGAAAAAAAGTTCCGTTATTAACCGCATTTCTCGTAGCGGGAGAATCAAAGTAGAATAGGGGAAAAAAATCCCTTTCTCAGATTACGGAAGAACGTTTTTCCGCTTCTTCGTCGGAAATCGGAAACCCAAGGAACAACGACGTAAAGTAGGTAAAGACAGTAGCGGTAATGAAAAACGCTAAACAAGGGAGGATGGTATATCTTTTCTGGGGGGGGGGGGGGTGTAATGTCTGAATTTTTTATATGAGTGTGGGATGTAAGGAGAAAAAGAGAACCACTTGCTTTATAGAAGAATGGATATGATCAATAGAAGGATCTGGAACAATTATCGGATGCTATCAGATTGCCCACCGTCGCTGGTGATCAGTTGTATATTTATAGGGGAAGGTGGGGATTTATGCCGGCGAACTTCAAAATTTTTTACAGAGTGAAAATAGCAAAAAAAAAAAAAAAAGAAAAGAAAAAAAAAATCTAAGATTACTCTCTTACGGAGGTGGCCGGCCCGTTGGTCGGACCACGTAGGTCCTGACTTGTAATTCTTGCTTTTTTTTATATATCACTCTGGTCCTGTCTTTTCACTAAGAAGGTCGACACTTTTTTTAGGTCTTGATAGACCGAATGACATTAAGATAATTCATCTGATAGGACTATGAGTCCAATGTACCACCACCAACTTTACTTCTTTGATTGTGATCCGTTCTTACCGGCCTAGTCACTTTCAACGCATATGATGCCTTAAGCCTCGTTTTAAGACGATGTTCTGACGACGTCAACTTTGCCGATTTTGATCCTTTAAGAATTTGGTTACCCAGAAAGTGCTACTTCTGGCATGTACCAAGACATCGAGTCATGTCTCAACTTGATAGGCGACAATGCCTAACGAGACGTTACATTTTGTTGCTGAGGCTAAACCCTACAAAGATAAATGATGCAATATTTCTGAGCGTGTGAAATCCTCTGTTCATCGATTCAAGACCAATGATGATAAAAAAAACCTAGTTCATCTCCTCATCTCAGACTATATGTAAGTTGCCTACTTCTTTACTCGAATCAGTAAGATCACTGACAGAAATATATTTAAAGACATTTGTTTAATTTTAATTTCAAAAGTGTAAAGTAAGAAGAAACCGATAAGCTCTACTTATTGTAAATTTCATTTTGAATTCTCCGTACTCTGAGGAAGCACATAATTGTTTTAAAATAATGAATTTCAAAATCTTAAACTTCGTAAACAACTGTAAATATATATATATACATTGAGGATTTAAGAATACGTGAAACAGCATTGTTTAGCTTAAAGATATTTTGTATATAATTGAACATTAATTAGCTTTATGATATTTCTGCTGTGTGTTTGCCTTTTACATATACATATAATAAAATGAATTTTTTGGGCCACTTTCAAACTCTTTATTTTGCCTCTAGTATTTTGGAATTTATAATTTAATATTTTTATTTCAGCAATTAGAAGAATGTGTAAATTAAATTGAAACCTAATCACTAGATCAAATTTATTCTGAGTGATAGACCATGATTAATAAGTTTTAGAAGAACTATATGGTAATGCCTGTTTGGGCTATTCCCGTATTTTCTGTGTCAGGAGCACTAACAGCCAGTGTGATACGTTGTTTCAGAACACTGATGCACAGAAATTAAGCAAAAATAAAGCGGTTTTAGGACGGATACAACACCAAATATAAATTAAAAATAACTTTAAAAATCACGATTTTGACACAAGATGGATGCCATATGTATTTTATTTTGAAGTGGGTCACGTGATTTCTTCATATAATGGTCACGTGATCTCTTCCATATTGTATTGGGTGTAATTATTATTTTAATTTTTATTTAAAAAACTACTGAATATATTTTTCTGAAATTTTTTTTATATATTTTATGTGATAATTTGAATATTTCCTAAAACTGTCGAAGCAATTTGTGAATTTTAAATTCGCTTAAAAAATGTTTGAAAAATTAGGTTCCATAGGGTTCAATGTATTTCATTTTTTCAACTGGGTTCAATCCAAAGCTAATCGGATGATATTATTAATTTATATTCCCATTGGTCTTACAGATCGTCTGAATAACATACTAAAATTTCATTTTGATAAAGTCATTTTTACGGCAGTTATCGCGTTAACAGACAGACAGACAGACAGAATGAACAAAGTCATACCTGTTTTATTAACACTTTTCAACTATGTTGTAAAGTGTTAATAAAACAGGTACTAAATTGGTATGAAATACCTCTTTTTCCCTGTTCTATATATAAGTTAAGGAATTGAAAAAGAATGACATGTGGTAAGGATTGGTAATTATAATCTCTTAACTACACCCTTATATTAAATTTTTGTTATAAATCATATATGCAATACAGGTACTTAAGGTTCTAATCCCCTTGTTCCCTGCATAAACATACATGGTGTGAAAACATGAATAGTGTATAAGATGAAA
The DNA here is from genome assembly GCA_951213105.1 of Amaurobius ferox. Taxonomy (NCBI): domain Eukaryota; kingdom Metazoa; phylum Arthropoda; class Arachnida; order Araneae; family Amaurobiidae; genus Amaurobius; species Amaurobius ferox. The sequence goes on from OX578154.1 coordinate 29,022,381, forward strand.
AGCTGCAAAACAGAAAAAACTTTTTTGCACGTGGAGCTAGGCCTTTCTTGATCCCAAATTTTTTTTGAAAATGAATGAATTGAAAAAAGTGAAAAGTACACACACACACACACACACACACACACACACACACACACACACACACACACACACATATATATATATATATATATAAGCTGAATATTCTTAAAATTCTCTTCATAGTACCTTATATTAGCCAAACATCAACATTCTCTTGAATAAGCATTACTATATATATACTTTATACTTTAGTCCCTTTATACTTTAGTCTCTATGTTATCTATTATATTACACGCCCCTTTATTTTGTAGCTTTTACTGTAGAATATATCACATTTTATTGCCTTTTCGCAATACTGTTATTTATTTCTCACTAATAGCAACAGTAGATCTCTACTTTTATCTTTTGGGATTGGCAACATTGGTCTCTTCATTTATTGCTCGAATGGATCGGACATTTGCAGTGTATTTCAGGTATTCTTGTTTCCTATATAATTTTTCAATCTTTGTGCTTGTCGTCCAAGTAAAATTAATTTATATATATCATCTATCTCTTTTCTCAGAAAGAAGCATATTTTGTGTTCATTTTGATTAAATACTTCGAATTGAAAAATAATTTTTTCGAAATGAACAATTTTTTTAGGTCTAGTACTTATCCACATGTATAGCTTTAGTTCTTGAATTTTTTTGTTTTCGAATCTACACCATCGAATTTTGTTGATTACCTTTAGCCTGATGACTAGAAATATGCATTTTATTTTCCTAATGATTGATGATTCTCTATTTAATACTTCTTTTTAATTTCTAGGCATATTTTAAGTTAGGGTTATTTGAATTACAACTTCTCTCTATTCTATAATATATATATATATATACTGTAGAATATATATATATATATATATATATATATATATATACAGGGTGTCCAGTGTTATCGGCGTCCAATGGCTATTTCCTCAACCGTTAGTCACAGAGGTATACTTCCAATTGCAAAAATGTTTTAAATTTTAACATCTATTATCTTAAAAACAGTTTAAATCAATAAATGCATTTCTGAAATAAATACGAAATATAAATTTTTATACAGCCCCCAGTCTACCAATTATATTTAGGAAAATCATTCTCATACAATTTTATGCAAAATAAAAAAAAAATCATCCTTATACGACCAAAATTGACCGACTTATAGCTGTTTAAAGTTGGGGCACTTTTTGTGCTGAGAAATGGTCAATACGGTCCCTCCTAATTGGTTGGTTGCCTGGAGAAATGCTTGGAAAAGCGACTTAAGTCATAAAGTTTAATGCTTCATAACTCCATGAATTTTGGTCGTACACACACACACACAAGCCAGATTACAATTTTTTAAATTTAAATTTAAGTCTAAAAAGTTTACAGCATTAGAGTAATTATTACTGGTATTTAGTTGTAAATTATTAGGATAAAAGTTTAAGACAAAAGAATTATTATTATGGGATACACATAATATATCATCTAAATATCTATATATATGCAAATTATGCGACACTAGATTATAGTTTCTCTCATATTAGTATAAATATAGATTAGCCAATAATGATGAAGCACACCCTCCTTATGGGGCGCTGTAGCTCACTTGTTAGCGCGCGGGAATTGCACTCGGTAGACCCGGGTTCGATTCCCTCCGCTGCCAAAAAACTGCCGCCGTGTTCACGCGGAGTACGATCACTTTAAGCATGTGGGTCAGTAAGTTCTCAGGGTTGCGGAACTAAACCTGTAAACCCAGAGGTAGGCCAGATCCGCACCACTGTCTTCAAGCACACCCTCCTTGTGGGATGCCAAACTGTTGCTTAAAAATAGAATCACCATGTTGAATATAATTCTCATAGAGAGTGAAATGAAGTAACTTTTTAAAAAGGAATGTTGAATATTTTAAGGTAGTATTATATTTTTCAAAAATTTGTAAAATAATTCTAAAGAGATCATCTATATCAATATTATTGTACAAATGCTGAAAATCAGAGGTATAAATACTATGACTGTTACTTAAGTTTACTGAGTTTTTAATTTCTTAACTAATTCAAAGCTGTTTTAACAATATGACTATTATTAGAGGTGCCATCTGACAAAGAGATTTCATTTAAAATTTTTTGTAATAAATTTCCAGCATTAGTAAGGTAAGAATTATGACCAACAGTAATAGTTCGAAAAGCAACAGGGGATTTATGAAACTTGAGCACCAAAACTAGTTATGGAATATATATATATATATATATATATATATATATATATATATATATATATATATATATATATATATATATATAATCCAAGAAAAAGAAGATTTAAAGGAACTTGGGATAACCAAATGCTTTGCATTTAATGGTTGGGGAGGATTGCGACTCCCCCTCCCGTTTAAAGCTGCTTTTCCAGCCTAGGCAAACGCTCACGGTACCAATGCAAAGCAAAGGTTGGTCCCCAATGTGTGCTAATACGAAGGCACCCGGATACGGAAGAACAAGACAACCAAACAGAAGGAAACTGGACCAAAAGTGATTCCTGCCCAACTCGCTATCATATATATGTTCGATTTACGCATGCGTGCTTTCTTAGCAGGTACGCATAAACTTTATTTACTTGCAAATTGAAGAAGTAAACTGTCAAAATCTACATGATCCTTGAAAATCGATCTATAGCAATCCTTTAAGAAATAAATAGGATAAAGTTTATATAAAGCCTCTGTTATGATTTTAAAATTGCTATTATTGCAATCTTTTTTAAACGTGTTGTAAATTTGGATTTCTCTTGAAGTGTCCGAGTATGATATTTCTGAAAGTATTTTTGGTAAGATTAGTTTTGCAATCGATGATATGATTTATCTTAATACTATATAATTCTCTTTTGTCATATAACTTTGTATAATGACCATATAATCCATGTTTTTTTATTGAGATGTCCAGAAAATTTACCGCTTCATTTTCTTCTTTACAATTTTCTATTAATTCCAATTCCGGTGGGTAAAATGTGAAATCGAAATTGGTGGTGGTTTCATAACACCCCAATAGCACATCGTCTACATACCGGAAATATGGTATCTCTGACAAAATATGGGTTCCTTTTTCATATGTTGAGAGGTAAATATCGGCCAAGATTGATGAGCAGGCTCCTCCCATTGGGATTCCCTTTATTTGTCGGTAATAATTTTTTCCGTTATATAGAATATTTTCTTTTAATACCAGTTCAATAAGATCAAGATATCTACGATAAGTAATAAAATCCTTCAAATCAAATTCTTCATGTAATTTTTCCAAGATTGAATATAAATTAGATAAATCAATGTTGTTAAAAAGGTCGCGGAAATCAAAGCTTTTAAAACATATATTTTTATTACAATGTTTTAATCGATCGATAACTTCTACTCCATTTTTGATCATGACATGATTCTGTTTTTTGATGTTTTTCATCACAAACTTGAGGATGTTCAATAGTCGTTTATTAGCAGTTGTCAGATATGATCCACAGCCAACGGTAACTGTACGGAATTTCACAGGCTCTTTATGCATCTTGGAATGAGGATTAGATATGGAAATTTAACAGTTTTTATTTCATTACCGATTCGTTTGTACATAGCTTTAATCCTATTGGATAGAACGTTCCCGTTATTATGTAAAGGGGTGTACATAGTACTGTCTAGATAGCAGTGAAGAAGTGTATCTATGTAAAACTTTTTGCATGTAAATGCAAAATGTGATACCATCTTGTCAGTATAAGTTATAGCAAAATTTTCTTTTATAGTTTGTATAGCTGCAGGTATTGAAAGATTCCCAATTCTGTTATTTTGTCTGATGTAAAAAAACTGAAATTCTTTTGAAAAATTATATTTCCATTCATGAAAGGCTTGAATAGGTAAACTGTGTTTTACTGCTATTTTATAAATGAATTCTTCTAGATCTTGTTTGAAATTTTCGATTACTTGGTTATATTCTTGTGATCTGTATTTAGTTCCGAGTTTGAAAATATTCTTTAGAGTTTTATCTGCGATAATATCCAGATCACCTGTAATGATGTGATTGTGATAAGGATCTTTATGTTTGCTATCAGTGCATTTGCATTCTGTTGTTTTAGTATCCAATACTTTACATATATTGTTGTAGTTGAAGATCCTGAACAGGTAAGAAATTTTTGATACTGTAGAGTATCGATTTAAAGGGAATTCCATCAAATTTCTTATTTCGGAATGTGGTTATAAAGTATTCCATACTTTGCTTGTTCCGTATTCTGGGTTTTAATCTAATTTGAAATTTTCCGGCCCTTAATTTAATTAAATCAAGCATAATGGCAATATTTTTATGTGTTTCTTCAATCCGGAAGTCAATAGGTTCTTCCAACGTATATTGCTGTATGTAAGCCCATATACGAGGTAAATATTTGATTTTTATACTGTAAATGACATCCTTAATCCAATTATACTTGATTCCGTCTTTGGATTTAAATGATTCTATAAATTTGGAGATTTTTTCTTCTGTTTCATTATAGCTATAATGGTGCTTTCCTCTTCCTCTATGCCAACGCTGTGACTTCCTCTGTATCAATGAACTTGCTAATGGATAATTGTCAATATTTCTACAATAATCTAAATTGTAGCTTTTTTTAAAATTGATGGAATTTAATCCATAAGGGAATGTCGTTGAGTACTGTTTAATACGTGTGGCCTCCCACCACAATCTTTCCTTCAATTCTTTATATATATATATATATATATATATATATATATATACCTGTATATATATATATGGAATATAATGACTTCTGAAAGAAACCATGCATACGCCTAGTTGGGATTTTTAAAAATTCGTATTAGTTTAAAAGTTTGGAATAGAACATAGTTTTGACAAACAAGAGATCTGTCATGACACAGTTGGAGGCAGATACTGGCCTTTAAAATCCAACATTCTAAGTTTTTTTCATAAGCTTGTATATCATAGCTTTTTCATACGTGCTATTAATTACAAGTATAGCGCCCCAAAGTCAGAAAAATCCGTTGGAAACTCGATTTTTAAGCATGTAATTTTTTTAATTCACTTCTCTCGGTAAATAAACTGTCTTTGACATTTCGGAGAAGTTTTTATTAGCGAATTCTGATCGGAAAATGAAGTACTTTGCAGATATGCGAGATTTTTTTTTATATAACTGTTAGTTGAATTCATAGTGTAACTTATCCCCCCCCCCTTTAATCAATCATTTTTCTCCCACTAAATTTATTCAATTTCAGCTTTTTATTATATATAGAGTTCAGCATTAAAGACTATACTTTTATAATATACTTTCGAATTGTATGCGGCAAAACGCTTATTTACGACTTATTATGTCCTCACAGCGGGCGAAGCGTGTTTAAGCACTTATTTAATGCGTTATAGTTTCCCTTAATAAGTTTCATTTTTTTGCTTTTACAAAGCGGGTGTATTGTTAAAGCGTTTTTTGGTTTTCAAGAATTCGCTGTATGTTTCAGTTTAATTTTAAACAGAGACTTGCAACCAAAATACCATGCAACGCTGGTTATTCTTGCTAGTCGTGATTAAGTAAATCTAAATAATGTATTTAGTATGTAAAAGGGAAAATTTCCACGCGCACTTCGTTCTCCTGTATATCTCCTGTTTCTAATATTTGAAATGGGAAATTTTCATACGCACTTTTAAGTTCTCCTGAACATATACTGTATTTAATATTTAAAAGGAAAAATTTCCATACACACTTCTAAGTTCTGTTGAATATCTCCTGTATTTAATATTTAAAAGGGAAAATTTCCATACACACTTCTAAGGTCTGTTAAATATCTTCCCTATTTAATATTTAAAAGGGAAAATTTCCATACCCACTTCTAAGTTCTGAATATCTCCTGTATTTAATATTTAAAAGGGAAAATTTCCATACACACTTTTAAGTTCCGTTGAATATCTCCTGTATTTAATATTTAAAAGGGAAAATTTCCATACACACTTCTAAGTTCAAAATATTTCCTGTAATTAATATTTAAAAGGGAAAATTTCCATACACACTTCTATGTTCTGAATATTTCCTGTATTTAATATTTAAAAGGGAAAATTTCCATATACGCTCCTAAGTTCTGTTGAATATCTCCTGTATTTAATATTTAAAAGGGAAAATTTCCATACACACTTCTAAGTTCTGAAAATTTCCTGTATTTAATATTTAAATGGGAAAATTTCCATACAGACTTCTAAGTTCTGAATATCTCCTGTATTTAATATTTAAAAGGGAAAATTTCCATACACACTTCTTAGTTCTGTTGAATATCTCCTGTATTTAATATTTGAAAGGGAAAATTTCCATACACTCTTCTAAGTTCTGTTGAATATCTCCTGAATTTAATATTTAAAAGGGAAAATTTCCATAAACACTTCTAAGTTCTGATATATTTCCTGTATTTAATATTTAAGAGGGAAAATTTCCAAACACACTTCTAAGTTCTGTGGAATATCTTCTCTATTTAATATTTAAAAGGAAAATTTCCATACCCTCTTCTAAGTTCTGAATATCTCCTGTATTTAATTTTTAAAAGCGAAAATTTCCATACACACTTTTAAGTTCTGAATATTTCCTGTATTTAATATTTAAAAAGGAAAATTTCCATACACACTTCTAAGTTCTGTTGAATATTTTCTGTATCTAATATTTAAAAGGGAAAATTTCCATACACACTTCTAAGTTCTGTTGAATATCTTCTCTATTTAATATTTAAAAGCGAAAATGTCCATACCCACTTCTAAGTTCTGAATATCTCCTGTATCTAATATTTGAAAGGGAAAATTTCCATAAACACTTCTAAGTTCTGAATATTTCCTGTATTTAATATTTAAAAGGGAAAATTTCCATATACACTCCTAAGTTCTGTTGAATATCTCCTGTATTTAATATTTAAAATGGAAAATTTCCATACACACTTCTATGTTCTGAATATCTCCTGTATTTAAAATTTAAAAGGGAAAATTTCCATACACACTTGTAAGTTCTGTTAAATATCTCCTGTATTTAATATTTAAAAGGGAAAATTTCCATACACACTTCTAAGTTCTGTTGAATATCTCCTGTATTTAATATTTAAAAGGGAAAATTTCCATACACACTTTTAGGTTCTGTTGAATATTTCCTGTATTTAATATTCAAAAGGGAAAATTTCCATACACACTTCTAAGTTCTGTTGAATATCTTCTCTATTTAATATTTAAAAGGGAAAATTTTCATACCCACTTCTAAGTTCTGAATATCTCCTGTATTTAATATTTAAAGGGAAAATTCCTATACACACTTCTAAATTCTGTTGAATATCTCCTGTATTTAATATTTAAAAGGGAAAATTTCCATACACACTTCTAAGTTCTGAAAATTTCCTGTATTTAATATTTAAATGGGAAGATTTCCATACACACTTCTAAGTTCTGTTGAATATCTCCTGTATTTAAAATTTAAAAGGGAAAATTTCCATACACACTTCTAAGTTCTGTTGAATATCTCCTGTATTTAATATTTAAAAGGGAAAATTTCCATACACACTTCTAAGTTCTGAATATCTCCTGTATTTAATATTTGAAAGGGAAAATTTCCATAAACACTTCTAAGTTCTGTTGAATATCGCCTGTATTTAATATTTAAAAGGGAAAATTTCCATACACACTTCTAAAGTTATGTCAAAAATCTCCTGTATTTAATATTTAAAAGGGGAAATTTCTATACGCACTTCTAGGTTCTCCTAAATATCTCCTGAACCATGCAATGGATTTTCTGGAATTTTTATCAGACATTGAGACTGAGTTCAGAGAATATTCTGATATAAGGTTTATCATATTTTTGCAAAGTGCGGAATGGCGAGAATTTAAAGCACGTTTCTGGCTATCTATCTGTCATGATCGCTTATAACTCGACAGATTTACATACTCTTTTTACTGGTTTATTACGCTTGATATTGAACAAGTTTATAGGCAATACTATTTCCGATATTATACTGTTTTAATACATATAAAGGTGAAAATTTCAAAATGAAACAAAGCAAAATATCTCATTGAAATATCTAATCGAATTTGACGAATTTTAAGTAACGAGACTGGATCTAAGAAGTGTTGTGACAAAAGATATATCCTTCTACACTAACCCATAAAACATCGGATTTAAAACGCCTGTTTTATCGGTATATAATGATTAATGCCCGCTTCTAATTCTAAAATTACTCAACTGATTTACTTACTTTTTACTCTCCCTACATATGATAGTATATATAATGTATAGGACAAGTAATATGGCGGGGTTGAAAATTCAAATTCGAGTTTTCGAAGGAAGTGCACCTTCCCTGGACTCGAATCTGACGTTTTTGAGGTGATGTCTGCATTTGTGTCTATGTAGATATATTAGTGTATTTGTATGCATGTTACTGTGTATGTGTGTGTGATAATATATGAGTCTATGGACGCGATATATAACGACACAATTTGGTATGATTCTTAGAATTAGATAATGCCTGAATTCTTTTTATTTTAAACTCAATCAAATGTTTGGAATCCCCCCCCACTCTAGAAAAAAATCGAATGAAATTTTGAAAAAGATCATCAAAATATCAAGACCTTTAATAATTTTAAATAATTTCGTATGTCACTTTTCATTACAAAATAAATGGAACAGACTTTACAACGCTATTTTTGAATGAATTTTTGAATAAATATCATTAAAAAAAATCAGGATTTTTTAGTACAGCTTAATATTTAACCACTTCATGAATTTCCATTTGAAAATTAATATCACAAACTTTAGAACCATTCTCGAGATACTGCACGTTTTACAAATACATTTATCAAAAAAATGACATAAAACTAACACAGCAAGTTTTATCAAATATTTTCACTTTCGTTGTGAAATATTATGCGACAAACCTGTCACATAATTCTCGTGGATTTAGTTTCTTCCATCCACGCAAGAAGATATTTTTTGCAATAATTTTGCAATTTCAATCCATTAATTTATTGCATAATGGGTCTAATAGAGTCCCTAGTAATCTTAATAGATAACATATGTATTGTTAAAATGTTTCATATTTTATAGCGTTTCAATTTTATGTGTTTTCTCGGGCAACGTCGGGCATTTCTGCTAGTGGAACATAGATACGTGAGACAATCGAGTGGAGCCACAGTCCAGATATTTTCCATCGCTTGTATTTTCTCAGAAATGAAAGAAATGCGCAATGAAGCATTCTTGAAGTAAATCGTTCCAAATTTAGACGCGGTCAGGCGCTGTACAGACCTCTTAATCAGCGGGGAGGGTGAAAATAATGCCAACCCCTCATAACCTGGATCATTTTCATTCCTTTCAACGCTCAAATGCTGTGGAAGCCTAAAAACAATGCCCATTAGGGGTGCAGAAATCGCCACCCGCTTATAATGGACCGCACTTCTTTGTAACACAAGTATGTACCCCCCCCCCCCTTGCGCTTAGAAATATTTCCATCCCCCTTGCTCTTTTTCATTCGTTTCCCCCAAAAAACTTTTTGGAAGAATCCCGAATCGCCCAATTTGTCGAGGTGCAGTTTAGTAGAAGGAATTTGTTCTCCCGCTATTTTTTATATATTTACTTCACACTAGCGCCATTTTGCGAAGTATTTAGGTCCCGGTATAAAAAAAATAACATCCAGGGGGGGGGGAGTATATTAAAGCAAGTACGCAGTGTTGCGCTAAGTGCGCCATCCATAGTTGGAAGATTAGCGGAGAAACTCGCCATTTTACCCGGGGTAAAGACTTGGAAATAGCCTTCCGTACGTTAAGGTGAAGGCTTTTGTTTTATTAAACTGGCCGTTGGTGTCCGTTGTTAAGCTGTGTTTCGGATTTCGAAGAATCGCATTTCATTCTTTGCGAACTGTTGGATTTGCTCTAACTGGTGAGAAGAAAGAAATGCCGGATACAATTGCCAAGTTATAAAGGTTTTTGCTGGAATTTGAGTTGTTATTTGCCTTATTGCTTTTGCTATAATAAAAGGAAACGGTTGTGATGATGCCAGAGTAGGGAAACTAACACTTAAATATTACCTGACGTGCAGATCAACTCAACTTTCTCATAACAGAATTAATTTTTTTTTTCAAATTTTACAAGAAAATATTTGAAAGATCAATATCGTGGGTCCAAATACTTACAACTATAGCGTGATATCCTTCGCTTTAAAGGACTTAAAAAATCTTTCGATTGATAATGTACTTGATAATGTACACCCCTACCCCACCCCCCACCCACCCGCGTCGGGGAAAAAACTTGAAACGCTCTTAATTCTTTACCTGTTGGAGATAAGTGGGCAATGTAAATTGCAAAAATGATGAAAGTAAAGTAGGAAATAAGACTACGTTAATGAAATAGTCCTCCCATTAATTTTCAAAAAGTTACACTTTTCAAATTTTTATACGACCCCCTTAGACAAATTGGATCAATCAAAAATTATTATTTTTGATGCAACAAGATCATTAAAAAAATCCTGCATATCTGTATCTTTAAAATCAACTGAATTATGATAAAGGAAAAATATGACTTATGCCACTTTTCCGTACCATGTAAAAGGCTGTTTCATCAGTGAAAACATGGATCATAAACAAATTGATGATGGAAATTGTTTAGGTAAAAAAATACTTAAAAGTACTTAATTACTGAAAAAGTACTTAGTTATTGAAAAGTACTTATGAATCCGTGATTGCATCGTGAGCCTACGCGGAATTCGCAAAAATGTCTCCTTTATAACTATTCTCTTCTTTGTATCATCCTTTTCTTTTGCATGGACTCTTTTCATTTGAGTCTTAGCACAACTTGCCATTTATTTTTCTTTTTTACATCTTTTCTCTTCTTTACATCTTTTTTTCCTCGCTTCTTCTGTTTATCTTCTCTCTTCTTTGCATATCTTCTTCCCTTTATTACACCATATCTTCTTCTGTATCCTTTCAGCTTTGCATCTCCTCTCTTCTTTGCATCTCCTCTCTTCTTCGCATCTCCTCTCTCCTTCGCATCTCCTCTGTCCTTCGCATCTCCTCTCTTCTTCGCATCTCCTCTCTCCTTCGCATCTCCTCTGTCCTTCGCATCTCCTCTGTCTTTTGCACCTCCTCTCTTCTTCGCATCTCCTCTCTTCTTCGCATCTCCTCTCTTCTTCGCATCTTCTTTCTCCTTCGCATCTCCCTTGTCCTTTGCATCTCCTCGCTTCTTCGCATCTGCTCTCTTCTTCGCAACTCCTCTCTTCTTCGCATCTCCTCTCTTCTTTGCATCTCCTCTCTTCTTTGCATCTCCTCTCTTCTTTGCATCTCCTCTCTTCTTTGCATCTCCTCTCTTCTTCGCACCTCCTCTATTCTTCGCATCCCCTCTCTTTTTAGCACCACCTCTCTTCTTCGCATCTCTTCTCTTCTTCGCATCTCCTTCTTTACATCTCCTCTCTTCTTCGCATCTCCTTCTTTGCACCTCCTCTCTTCTTCGCATCTCCTTCTTTGCACCTCCTCTCTTCTTCGCATCTCCTTCTTTGCATCTCCTCGCTCCTTCGCATCTCCTCTCTTCTTCGCATCTCCTTCTTCGCATCTGCTTCTTGGCATTTCTCCTCTTCTTTGCATCTCCTCTCTTCTTTGCATCTCCTCTCTTCTTTGCATCTCTTCTCTTCTTTGCATCTCTTCTCTTCTTCGCATCTTCTCTCTTCTTCGCATCTCCTCTCTTCTTCGCGTCTCCTCTCTTCCTTGCAGTTCCTCTCTTTTTTACATCTTCTGCAAACTTGGTATATTGAAACTTCTTGAAACAGTCTTTCCAAGTTGGGGTAAAAATTAATCTCTTCTTTGCATCTCCGCTCTCCAATCAGGACTATCTTAAAAATTACCTGGCCTCAGTAAATTGATTTACAAAGTTGTTATAAAAATTTGAACAAAATGACTTATCAAAAAGACCTCGGCGGAATTTAGATGGCAAATCATAGCATCACATTACGTTGCTAATTTTTTCACTTACTACATATCGAGCTGGGAGAGTAGTACAGATATTTACTGTGTTGAGACCCAGACCGTCCGACCTACCAGAAAGGTGTAAGGTAACCGTTAAGACGGCCGGGATATTTACTGTGTATAGAACCTCATATTTTAGTTCATAAAAATAACTTTTTGGACTTCGCTGTGTGTAATAAGGGTACTAAAATAATATTTACCAAAGAAAATAATCGAATTTAAAAATGTAGTGTAATAGCATTTGCACGATAGTAGCGGGATACAAAGTTGGTTATCTTTGTTGACTTTTAAATATCAATGCTATTAGCCCCCCCAAAGGGGGCTAATAGCATTACGAGCAAAATAATTGCATCGTAGCTATTTTTCCAAACAATGATTGAGACTATTCAGTCTCATGATTATTGAGCCTTAAATAAACCCGATTATGCATGATTCTGTTCAATTTTGTCCTATGCTGCCATGTTAAAAATATATAATTTCGAATAAATTTCAAAGTTTAAACTCGAATTAAAAATAAATAAAAAACTCTATTTAGTTTTAGATTTTTTGATAACAAAGTCGGATATAAAGATTCGCAAAAATCCATTAATATTTGTGGCTGTTATTGTATACACAAGAAATCAACCACAGACATCAGACAGACGCCCACATCAGATTTTTGGAGTGATGTCCAACACATGACTTTCCTTATATAATGCAATGAATTTACTGCTGTTACAGTAAAAAAAATAGGTTATGCTTATCGTAGATACTTATATTCTATCCAAGGTATTGAATTTTCGTCAATGAGTGGTCATTTTCATTGATATAGCGTCATTTTTAACCATTTCGAGAGATTTTCGTTAAATTGGCAACATTTAAAAAAGGTCGCCAAGTTAGCGACATTCCGCCAAATCCGTCGCTAAAATCTCGTCAAACATTATGGACGGAGAAATAAGTTATTCTTATAGCAGATAAATGACTATTGACGTTCAGATACAAAATTATTACTCGAAGTATCTTTTCTCATGAATGGAACGAGCTATATCCATGAGAGTGATGTCACGAAATTCATCGCATGATATTACTTATGAAAAGTGAACATGTTTCTCAATAGGAAATATTTTTTTTTATTTTATATGATTTTTTGATAATTTTTTAGAAAAATATGCAATATCTTGAGAACGATTCATGCTAGCCTTCTAAAATTTATGTCAATCGTTTTCTAATGAAAAATTATATAAGAAATGACTATGTACGTAACTTTATTAAAGGTTTTAATTTTTTTATGATTTTTTCAAAATTTATTCGAAAATTTAGGAGAGTTCTGAACATCAGATTGCATATAAAAACAATAGGCTTCCAGTATTCATGGATTGTAATTTTTGTACCAAATTTTGTTCGAATCGCTCCATTCGTTCGCCAGTTATCGTCTCCACAGACTCACTGACACACACACACACTCACACAGACATCATCTCAAAAACGTCTGATTCGTGATCAGGAATGCTTGAAACGTGCTCTCCCGTCGAAAACTCGAATTCGAATTTTCGACCCCTTCACAATACTTTCCTTATACATTATATGTATGTAAGGAAAGTGAAACTACTCAAAATGTGTTCAGGTTGTCTTAAAACATGTATTGGCATCAAAATTTTGAAATCAAAAATTTTCGCCAAAACAATACTTTCTCAATGCAATTAAATTTTTCTTTAAATTGATGCCTGAAATGGTACTGCTATAATGGCACTGCTGTAGAAACGGCTTGATCTATTTTTAAAAATCTCATGTGGGCAGCACATGAATTTCCCTGCTGACTTATATCCACGTTCTCTTTATTTCAATTAAATTTATTTCACTTTTAATTCAATTTTCGTTCTCATTTAGTAACTGGGCTTATTTTCAAAGGTGGCGTGGAGAAAATACGAAAAAAACTAATATATCTTGAGAACAGCTAGTCCTAGTGTAATGAGATTGGTCTTATTCTTTTCTTCGTTAAAAATTACGTATAAATCAAGCTTTTAATGGATATATTTGAGCATACGTAGTCTCTTATTTTAAATTTTGAAGATTTTTGCGGGCCATTTTGCAAAAAAAGGCAGGTTATTTTTTTCCGAATCGTACCAAAATCTAATCAGCACCAGGGTGACCCACAAGCGACTTATCTACCAAATTTTGTGAAATTCGGTCCATTAGATTTTTAGCTAGAGTGGATACAAACTTTTGCGGGCCATTTCGCAAAAAAAGGCAGGTTCTTTTATCCCCAATCGTACCCAAAACTAATCAGCACCAGATTCGCCCACAAGTGACTTACCTACCAAATTTTATGAAAATCGGTCAATTATTTTTTTAGTTAGAGTGGATACAAAATCTGCACAGACAGACACGCAGACACACAGACAGACAGACAGACAGACACACAGACAGACACACAGACAGACACACACACAGACGTCACGCTAAAAATAGTTTTTTCGTATTCTAGAGGTCTTGAAACGTGTAGATCCGTCGAAAACTCGAGTTGTGATTTTCGGCATCATTCCAATACTTTCCCTATACATTACCATGTATTGCAGGGAAAGTAAAAAATCTGATGTGGGCAGCACATGACTTTCCCTGCACACTTATATCCACGTTCTATTTATTTCAATTAAATTTAATTCACTTTTAATTCAATTTTCGTTCTCATTTGATAACTGGACTTATTTTCAAAGGTGGCGTGGAAAAATACGAAAAAACTAATATATCTCGAGAACGGCTAGTCCTAATGTAATGGGGTTGGTCTTATTCTTTTCTTCGTTAAAAATTGCGCATTAAACAAGCATTTAATGGATATATTTGAGCATACGTAGCTTTTTAGTTTGGATTTTGATAATTTTTGCGGGCCATTCTGCAAAAAGAGGCAGGTTATTTTTTTCTGAATCGTACCAAAATCTAATCAGCATCAGGGTGACCTATACGTGACTCATCTACTGAATTTTGTGAAATTCGGTGCATTAGTTTTTCAGCTACAGTGGATACAGGCTTTTGCGGGCCATTTCACAAAAAAGGCGGGTTCTTTTATCCCGAATCGTACCCAAAACTAATCAGCACCAGCTCCTGCCACAAGTGACTTACCTACAAAATTTTGTGAAATTCGGTCCATTAGTTTTTTAGTTAGAGTGGATACAAAATCTGCACAGACAGACGGACACACAGACAGACAGACACACAGACACACAGATAGACACACACACAGACGTCACGCTAAAAATGGTTTTTTCGTATTCTAGAGGTCTTGAAACGTGTAGATCCGTCGAAAACTCGAGTTGCGATTTTCGACATGATTCCAATACTTTCCCTATTCATTACCATGTATTGCAGGGAAAGTAAAAAATAGCAATGCTTGTTTGTCTACAGTTGCTGCTTTCAAAATAATGTGAAAGTTAATTTCTGGATATGGCAGCATATGCAAAAAAAAAACGACTGTGGTTTAAATCTTCTCAATTTTTTACCATTAAGAGGCAAAATCTTTAAAATTAATTAAATAAATAAATAAATAAATAAATATATAAATAAATAAAACTTGGTAATGCTCCTTCATTGCGAAAATACGCTAAAACGTTCAGTTTTGAGATTTTGCATATTTACTAATATGAACAGATCTGCAAAATGTGCTAAGAATTTTGATTTAAGTTAATTACAAAATAATTATGCATTTTCTGGGAATGCGAATGATGCTGGCATGACTGCAGAAGTTTATTTTCTACAATCTTTCTTGATACAAAATATCAAATTTCTAGCTTTCAGTATCTCTGAAATAGCAAAGAAGGCACAGCGTCTAGTATTGAAAAGGCGTGTTAAGTCAAAGCCAGCTGGGCCCCTTTACAGGACCGTAGCCAGACAGGAGTCAGGGGGGCTAAGCCCCCCCCCCCCCACCAACAGGTTTACTCAGCCCCTCCTGATAAAATATTAAATTTTAGTTGTGATATAAAATGTCATCCAACATATTCATATTTTGTATAAAAAATGTCTTTATGAGAATTTTTTATAACTTCCTTTGCTTTAAATATTTTTTAATTTTAATGAATCTGTGGTTACACTAATGATCAACTTATTTACAAATTTAAAAATATTTAAAATTAAAAAAAATAAGTCAATAGTATCTGGATACTTTTATATTAGTGCAGAGTTCACAGTTATAGATTATAGAGTCAAAATCAACTGATAAGTAGTTACGAGTTAATATTAAGCATTAACTTGTATTAACTTTCAGAAATTTTCTTCGATTAATTAACAAATTTACTACTAGTTAACGGTTATATTAAAAGCAATTGTAATTATTATATATTAATATTGATGTACAGTAGCTATAGGAAGTTTCCTAATCAACTCTTGGTATACAAATATAAATATGCAATTATGTGTTTATAATTCACATGATTGGAAAATATAATAGTAACTATTATGGTTAATAAATGATAATGATTAACTGTGATTTCGGTGAGACCCTTCTTCAAGACTGTTAAGTCCCCTTGAATTTCACTCCAGCGAGCTCTTTTAGTTTTTGATATATAAGCATTAGAAACCAGAACAACAAAGATCAATCATACATAAAGCATTGATTATGAAACACTTTCCAACTGAAATGCAATTTTATTTAAACAGCTAAAGTGCGATACATTCAGCGGTGATATTTTTTAACTACCACATAATTACAATAATTTATTTTAAATGAAAACATAAAACGTCATCGAAAAAGTTAATTTTGTTCAAATGACGTCATTGAAATATAAATCGTCTCGCTCTCTATGTAAAAGCAATGAACATTTCATTCATGCACTCTTTTCCATACTACAGAGTTAAACAATTTTGCATGAAAACAAATCAGCAATTCTTATACAACTTATAATCATTTGTGTACATTCTGCATGCATTAAAAAATTAGGGTTTGTTGTAGAAATAATCAAAGTTTGATGATCGTTTAAACTCAGAAATATTGTAATTGCGTTGGCGCAGAATATAGATGCATAAAAAATTAGCAAAAAATCAACCGATTTTAGGACGAATGCAGCACTAAATATAAAAAGAACTTTAAAAATCACAATTTTGACACAAGATGGATGCCATATTTCATTTTGAAATAGGTCACGTGACCACTTCATATTATATGGGTGTCATTATTATTTTAATTTTTATTTAAAAAACTACCTAACATATTGTCTGAAGATTTTTTTATACATTTTATGGGATAATTTGAATATTTCCTATAATTTTTGAAGGAATTTGTGAATTTTAACTTCGCTAAAAAAATGTTTGAAAAATTAGGTCCCATAGGGTTCAATGTACTTCCTTTTTTCTATCCGGGTTCAATCCAAAATTAATTGTGTGATATTATTCATTTACATTCCAATATGTCCCACAGACCGTCTCAACAACATACTAAAATTTCATTTTGATAAAGTCGGTTTTATGGCAGTTATCGTGCAAACGGACAGACAAACAGACAGACAGACATAAAAACTTTTCAACTATGTTATAAAGTGTTTAAAACGCAATATTTTCATTTTTTTTCAACTTGCCAAGACGGTTATTAGAAAACTATGAGCTTTTTTAAGAATACAGATTTTAATACTAAATTTTTAAGCACTTTTGTCACTGGATGTGATTATATCTATCTTTTGTAGTTTACTATACACTTCAAGTGAAAGTTAGAAAAATAATAATAAAAAAAACATTCGCTCAGAGAGTCAATTTCGAAGATTTTTCTGAACAAAATGTTTCAAATATTGAAATATTGATATTTTCTTTATATATTCTTAATATAGACCCTACTTCCGATAAAATAAGAAAAATTATTTACATTTTCATCCATTCGATTCGATGTATAAGCTCCCAAAGTATTTATAGTTTTCGTAACGCTCCAATTTTATCGATGTTATTCAAATAAAAAAAATATTGTTGGTACACAACATAGAATGCCCATAAGAAGGGATTAGCTTATAGTTCCTGGGAAATGTAAATACGCCCCTGGTCGCACCATATTTCATTAGAAGAAAAAAAACTTTTATGAAACTTTAAATTTGAAATAAAAAATTATTTATTTTTCCCTAAGAAAATTATCTACGGCATTCATTGATCATCACGGAAAATATATACAAATAAAGATTTATTAAAACCTCTTTCAATAATGGCTTTTCTTTCAATATTTTCCAGCAGTAATAATACTTCAGTGAAAAATTTATTGTCTACGACATTCATTGGTCATCACGGAAAATATATACAAATTATGTTTTACTAAAACCTCTTTCAATAATGGCTTCTCTTTCATAATTTTCGAGCAGTAATAATACTTCGGGGAAAAGTTTATTGTCTACGATATTCATTGGTCATCACGGAAAATATATACAAATTATGCTTTACTAAAACCTCTTTCAATAATGGCTTCTCATCCAATATTTTCCACCTGTAATAATACTTCGGGGAAAAGTTTATTGTCTACGATATTCATTGGTCATCACGGAAAATATATACAAATTATGTTTTACTAAAACCTCTTTCAATAATGGCTTCTCTTCGAATATTTTCCACCTGTAATAATACTTCGGGGAAAAGTTTATTGTCTACGATATTCATTGGTCATCACGGAAAATATATACAAATTATGTTTTACTAAAACCTCTTTCAATAATGGCTTCTCTTCCAATATTTTCCACCTGTAATAATACTTCGGGGAAAAGTTTATTGTCTACGATATTCATTGGTCATCACGGAAAATATATACAAATTATGTTTTACTAAAACCTCTTTCAATAATGGCTTCTCTTCCAATATTTTCCACCTGTAATAATACTTCGGGGAAAAGTTTATTGTCTACGATATTCATTGGTCATCACGGAAAATATATACAAATTATGTTTTACTAAAACCTCTTTCAATAATGGCTTCTCTTCCAATATTTTCCACCTGTAATAATACTTCGGGGAAAAGTTTATTGTCTACGATATTCATTGGTCATCACGGAAAATATATACAAATTATGTTTTACTAAAACCTCTTTCAATAATGGCTTCTCTTCGAATATTTTCCACCTGTAATAATACTTCGGGGAAAAGTTTATTGTCTACGATATTCATTGGTCATCACGGAAAATATATACAAATTATGTTTTACTAAAACCTCTTTCAATAATGGCTTCTCTTCCAATATTTTCCACCTGTAATAATACTTCGGGGAAAAGTTTATTGTCTACGATATTCATTGGTCATCACGGAAAATATATACAAATTATGTTTTACTAAAACCTCTTTCAATAATGGCTTCTCTTCCAATATTTTCCACCTGTAATAATACTTCGGGGAAAAGTTTATTGTCTACGATATTCATTGGTCATCACGGAAAATATATACAAATTATGTTTTACTAAAACCTCTTTCAATAATGGCTTCTCTTCGAATATTTTCCACCTGTAATATTACTTCGGGGAAAAGTTTATTGTCTAAGATATTCATTGGTCATCACGGAAAATATATACAAATTATGTTTTACTAAAACCTCTTTCAATAATGGCTTCTCTTCCAATATTTTCCACCTGTAATAATACTTCGGGGAAAAGTTTATTGTCTACGCTATTCATTGGTCATCACGGAAAATATATACAAATTATGTTTTACTAAAACCTCTTTCAATAATGGCTTCTCTTCCAATATTTTCCACCTGTAATAATACTTCGGGGAAAAGTTTATTGTCTACGATATTCATTGGTCATCACGGAAAATATATACAAATTATGTTTTACTAAAACCTCTTTCAATAATGGCTTCTCTTCCAATATTTTCCACCTGTAATAATACTTCGGGGAAAAGTTTATTGTCTACGATATTCATTGGTCATCACGGAAAATATATACAAATTATGTTTTACTAAAACCTCTTTCAATAATGGCTTCTCTTCAAATATTTTCCACCTGTAATAATACTTCGGGGAAAAGTTTATTGTCTACGATATTCATTGGTCTTCACGGAAAATATATACAAATTATGTTTTACTAAAACCTCTTTCAATAATGGCTTCTCTTCCAATATTTTCCACCTGTAATAATACTTCGGGGAAAAGTTTATTGTCTACGATATTCATTGGTCATCACGGAAAATATATACAAATTATGTTTTACTAAAACCTCTTTCAATAATGGCTTCTCTTCCAATATTTTCCACCTGTAATAATACTTCGGGGAAAAGTTTATTGTCTACGATATTCATTGGTCATCACGGAAAATATATACAAATTATGTTTTACTAAAACCTCTTTCAATAATGGCTTCTCTTCCAATATTTTCCACCTGTAATAATACTTCGGGGAAAAGTTTATTGTCTACGATATTCATTGGTCATCACGGAAAATATATACAAATTATGTTTTACTAAAACCTCTTTCAATAATGGCTTCTCTTCCAATATTTTCCACCTGTAATAATACTTCGGGGAAAAGTTTATTGTCTACGATATTCATTGGTGATCACGGAAAATATATACAAATTATGTTTTACTAAAACCTCTTTCAATAATGGCTTCTCTTCCAATATTTTCCACCTGTAATAATACTTCGGGGAAAAGTTTATTGTCTACGATATTCATTGGTCATCACGGAAAATATATACAAATTATGTTTTACTAAAACCTCTTTCAATAATGGCTTCTCTTCCAATATTTTCCACCTGTAATAATACTTCGGGGAAAAGTTTATTGTCTATGATATTCATTGGTCATCACGGAAAATATATACAAATTATGTTTTACTAAAACCTCTTTCAATAATGGATTCTCTTCCAATATTTTCCACCTGTAATAATACTTCGGGGAAAAGTTTATTGTCTACGATATTCATTGGTCATCACGGAAAATATATACAAATTATGTTTTACTAAAACCTCTTTCAATAATGGCTTCTCTTCCAATATTTTCCACCTGTAATAATACTTCGGGGAAAAGTTTATTGTCTACGATATTCATTGGTCATCACGGAAAATATATACAAATTATGTTTTACTAAAATTTCTTTCAATAATGGCTTCTCTTCGAATATTTTCCACCTGTAATAATACTTCGGGGAAAAGTTTATTGTCTACGATATTCATTGGTCATCACGGAAAATATATACAAATTATGTTTTACTAAAACCTCTTTCAATAATGGCTTCTCTTCCAATATTTTCCACCTGTAATAATACTTCGGGGAAAAGTTTATTGTCTACGATATTCATTGGTCATCACGGAAAATATATACAAATTATGTTTTACTAAAACCTCTTTCAATAATGGCTTCCCTTCCAATATTTTCCACCTTTAATAATACTTCGGGGAAAAGTTTATTGTCTACGATATTCATTGGTCATCACGGAAAATATATACAAATTATGTTTTACTAAAACCTCTTTCAATAATGGCTTCTCTTCCAATATTTTCCACCTGTAATAATACTTCGGGGAAAAGTTTATTGTCTACGATATTCATTGGTCATCACGGAAAATATATACAAATTATGTTTTACTAAAACCTCTTTCAATAATGGCTTCTCTTCCAATATTTTCCACCTGTAATAATACTTCGGGGAAAAGTTTATTGTCTACGACATTAATTGGTCATCACGGAAAATATATACAAATTAAGTTTTGCTAAAACCTCTTTCAATAATGTCCTTCTCTTTTAATATTTTCGAGCAGTTGTAATACTTCGGTGTAAAGATTAAACTTTAAAATGATAGATTTTCATATGTTTTGACTGCACGAACTATTCGGTGTAGTTTAAAGCAAAGTTCCTCTGTGTCATAGAATTGAAAATCAAAAGCTAATCTGAAAATAAATGGTTTCTGGAATGGTTTCTGTTATCAAACGATATGGATTTAATTTATCAGTTTTCTAACTTTGCGAATTTAGGAGGTTTCGTTTTATTAACTCTTTACAACAAAGTTGAAAAGTATTTATGACTTTGTTCATTCTGTCTGTTTGTCTGTCTGTCCGTTGTCACGGTAACTGCCGTAAAAATGACTTAATATGAAATTTTACTATGTTGTTCAGACGGTCTGTGGAACCTATGTGAATATAAAAGAATAATATCACCCAATTAGTTTTGGATTGAACTCGGATCGAAAAAATGATATACATTGAACCCTATGGGATCTAATTTTTCAAACATTTTTTAAACGGATTTAAAATTCACAAATTGCTTCAAATATATTAGGTGATATTCAAATTATCCCGTAAAATATATAAAGAAAATTTCAGCAAAATATATTCAGTAGATTTTTAAATAAAAATTTAAATAATAATTGCACCTCTTATATGTAGCGATCAGATGGCCATTATATGAAGACATCACGTGACCCACTTCAAAATGAAATATGGAATCCATGTTGTCTCAAAATCGTGATTTTTAAAACTCTTTTTAATTCATATTGAGTGTTGTATCCGTCCTAAAACCGCTTTATTTTTGCTTAAATTCTGTGCATCTACATACTGAAACAACGCAATTACAATATATTTGAGTTTAAATGATCATCCAAATTTGTTTATTTCTACAACGAAGCCTATTTTTCACTTATGTAATATGCAAACAGCAAAATATGTAGAATGAGTTGTATAAGAATTGCTGTATTTCTTTAACGCAAAATTATTTAGCTCATGGAGTCTGCATAGCTGATATGAATGAAATATTCATTGATTTTACAGAGAGAAGGACTATTTTTTCCGATGAAGTTTTAAGCACAGAATTTAATTACTTGTACCTCCATGATCTTTTAAATAAAATATTTTTAAATAAAATAAATTATTATAGTATTGTGATGAATGAAATGAATGGGAAAATGTTATGAATGAAATTCTACTCTATAGAGAGAGCCAGGCGTTTTATATTTAAATTGCGTCATTTGAATAAATTTCCGTTCTTTTTGATGATGTTTTCAAATATAATAAATTATTGTAGTATTATGATAATGTTAAAAACATTACCGAGGAGCCAAGCGATTTATATTTAATTCACGTCGTTTGAACGAAGTTCATTTTTTTCGATGAACTTTTAAGATTTCAAATATAATAAATTAATTTTTAAAATTTTAAATATTTTTAATTTTTGAAATATTACCAAGGAATATATATCGCATTTTAGAGATGTTTAAATAAAATTGCATTGAAGTTGGAAAATGTTTCATATTCTATGCTTTATGCATGCTTGATCTGTCATGGTTTCTTTTATTTGGGGTTATATCCTCATTATGAGTATTGTGTTATAAAAGGGCAATATTCTGATGAAAACTCGCTGAGATGGCATTTATTTTTTTTTAATTTTACTTCTCTGAAAGAGGAAATTTTTCTTTTTCTTTCTTTTTTAACACTTGTTTTAACACACAACAAAGTTGAAAAGTGTTTATGACATTGTTCATTCTGTCTGTCTGTCTGTCCGTTAGCACGACAACTGCCGTAAAAATGACTTAATCAAAATGAAATTTTGGTACGTTGTTCAGACGGTCTGTGGGACCTATGGGAATATAAATGAATAATATCACCCAATTAGTTTTGGATTGAACCCGGATTGAAAAAATGAAATACATTGAGCCCTTTGGGACCTAATTTTTCAAACATTTTTTAAACGGATTTAAAATTCACAAATTGCTTCGAAAATTTTAGGCAATATTCAAATTGTTCCAAAAATATATAAAAAATAATTCAGCGAAATATATTCAGTAGTTTTTTTAAATAAAAATTAAAATAATATTTACATCTCTTATATGAAACGATCACGTGACCATGATATGAAACGATCACATGACGCACTTCAAAATGATATATGGCATCCATCTTGTTTCAAAATCGTGATTTAATAAGTTCCTTTTAATTCATATTGAGTGTTGTATCCGTCCTAAAACTACTTTATTTTTGCTTAAATTCTGTCCATCTACATACTGAAACAACGCAAGTACAATATATTTGAGTTTAAATGATTATCCAAATTTGATTATTTCCACAACGAAGCCTATTTTTCACCTATGTAAAATGTAAACAGCAAAATATGTAGAATGAGTTGTATTAGTATTGCTGTATTTCTTTAACACAAAATGATTTAGCTCATGGAGTCTGCATTGCTGATATGAGTGAAATATTCATTGATTTTATAAAGAGAAGGATGATTTTTTTCGATGAAGTTTTAAGCATAAAGTTTAATTACTTGTAGCTCCATGGTCTTAATTTTTAAATAAAATAAATTATTATAGTATTGTGATGAATGAAATGAATGGGAGAAATTATGAATGAAATGCTGTTTTTATAGAGAGATCCAGGAGTGCCATTTTTTCTATGACGTCATTTGAATTAATTTCAGTTGTTTTCGATGAAGTTTTCAAATATAATAAATTATCGTAGTGTTATGATAGTTTTAAAAATATTACCGTGGAATGTATCGCATTTTAGAGATATTTAAACCTGGCGGCAATTTATATTTCAATGCCGTCATTTGAATGAAGTTCATTTTTTTCAATGAAGGTTTAAGTTTTCAAATATAATAAATTAATGTAGTATTGTGATAAGTTTTAAAATATTACCGAGGAATGTATTGCATTTTAGACTTTTTTAATTAGAATTGCATTGAAGTTGGAAAGTGTTTCATAATCAATGCTTTAAGCATGATTGATCTTTCTTGTTTTCTTTTATTTGGGGTTATATTTTCATTATGAGTATTGTGTTATAAAAGGGCAATATTCTGATGAAAACTCGCTGAGATGGCATTTAATTTTTTTTAATTTCACTTCTCTGAAAGAGGAACTTTTTCTTTTTTTTACTTTATTTCATAGCACTGTTTTGTTTTCTGGATATGGTGTGTTCTGAAAGCAGTATAAAATATATTTGATGGTTTTCAATTTCAATTTCTAATTACGCTAGAGCTTAGTTTTAAAGTCTATACTTTTTAACTTGAACTAAGAAAGGCCATTTACAGGGATTGTAAACACCCTGAATGTTTATTTTGGGCATATTACGCCCTCGCTACAAGTTCTTTTTGTTTTGTTATGTTTTGTTTTGAGCGGGCGTATCGTAAAAGTTTTGTTTGGTTCTCGAGAAATCGCTGTATTTTCAGGTGTAATTTTAGTCAGAAGTTTGCATCTTAAAGCCCGGGCAATGTCTGGTACATTTACTAGTATTCTCAACAAAATAAAGTGTTTATAAGCGTCATCTATACTTATTCATTTAGGTAATGTATGCTTTCATATTAAATACTAGCAGTATCCCCTTTCTTCTTACGAAATATACAATATAAAGAAACCTAAAATTTACAATCATGTGCACATTCCTATAATATTTAAAATGGCATTGTTATTCAAAACATTCTATTAAAATATTTAAATTATGCTCTTAAAAGAAGTTTAAGTTTATCTGTTCTCGCTATACAAAATTACCTTCCCAGGCAGATCTGAAGAATAAAACATCCTGATTCGGTTTCCAAACAAATTTATAGGAAATATGAAATTTAATCAATATATGCCAAAATAAATCAGTATATGCAAATGTAATCAATAAACATATTTAACCAAAAATTTAATCAATATATGCCAAATAATCAATAATTTCAACAAATTTAATCGATATATGTCAAAAGAAACATTGCATCTGCTACAGCAGGTGCAATGTTTCTGTCGGTGATTTCTCCAAACGCTGGCAGAATTTGATATTCGCACGTGGTTCTTCAAACACCATTTCTATTTTCGACGAACGACTACAGTTCACTGATACGCATTGTCTGGTAAAACGCCCGCTCCTTCCTTTTCACATCTCGCGGCACATGTGCCTTTACGCCACGGTAAAATAGTTCCCCTCTCCTCCAATCAGGGTTGGAGATATCATCACAGTCTCCGAACTTTTCTCGATCCTACTTTGTATATAGTTTTTGAGTTAGCAAGTAGATGCACAGACTCACACAGAGAGACACACAAACAGACACCACGCTAAAAATAGTTTTTCCATGTTCTAAAAGTCCAAAAACAAGAAGATCTGTCACACACTCACACACATAAATAAACATATCTTTACTTTTATTTATATAGATTTATTTATTTAAAAAAGCAGTTTCCGAAATTAAGCCTTTACTCCAAACACTAGTTGTAGTAAGAAAAATGAACACCACTGTACTAATATTTTTTTCAGGGTGCAGTTATATCTAGTCGCAATGCAATTCAGAAGAAACGAATTCGTCAAACCTCGACTTCGGCTGATGGCTTTTTTAAATAACTAAACTATAGGGCTACTATTGTATAGAATGTATGAGAATGCATTGTACAGAATGTCGTCTATTTATCCATTGCAGCGCGTCGTATATGCATGATCTTAAACAAAACGGAATTCATCAAAAAGGACATGGTATTCAAAAGAAGGCAAAAACCACGATCTGGAAATGATCTATGGGTTGCCGGACTCTGGGTAATCTCAAATTCTCACCGTCATTGTAGAAATTAATGCTTCCCACATGCCTTAACGTGATTTTCTGCAGGTTTTTTTCCCCTCCTCTCTCTCTCCGTTATAACTTTTTCTTCTTCACTGACCAACGGCTATTTTCGATAAGAAACTGACCGTGATAGCGTTGGGTTGCAGGAAAAGGGAATAGGGCGAAAAGTGGTTTTGTGGATTTCCGAAAAATGAAAATCTCTGCTGCCAAAGAAGGGGAAACCAAAGAATACATAGAATGTGACAATGTATGTGAAGGGTAAAATTATAAATTTTACTAAGGTATTAAACAATCGGCGGTGGCTACGGTTTGATGGAGCCGAAATTATTTTCCGTTAATAACATTTATGATATAAACATCTTGATTTATCTGTCTGTTTATCTATCTATCTCTGGGAAACGCTTGGCGAAATTTTGGTGTCGAAATTTAGCGGAATATCGCCAACTTGAGGAGATTTTTTAAATGCTGCTAAATTAGTGAAAATGTCGCCAAATTGACAAAATTGACGCTAAATCAATGAAAATAACAACTAATTGATGAAAATTCAATATCTTGGAAAGAATATAATATGAAACTACATGAATAACCCATTTCTCTGCCCGTCCTTAATGCTTGGCGAAAAATTTGGCAGGATGTCGCAAACTTGGCGACTTTTTAAATATTGCCAAATTGACGAAAATATCGCCAAATTGATAAAAATGTTACCAAATTGGTAAAATTAACGCTAAATGCGAGGCAATGCTTTGCAAATTTTTAATTTCGTCATATAACGGATATACCTTCTAGTCTCTCTATATCAAGTATGACAAATCAGTCATGCATAATGCATTGATTATGAAATACTTTCCAACTGCAGTGCAATTTTATTTAAACATCTCAAAAATGCGATACAGCGGTGATATTTTTAAATATATTACAATACTAGAATAATTTATTATACTTGAAAATTTCATCAAAAACAAATGAACTTTATTTAAATGACGTCATCGAAATATAAATCGCCTGGCTCTCTATATAAAAGCAGTAAATATTTCATTCTTAATTTTTTTCCATTCCTTTCATTCAGCAGCGATATTTTTAAAAATTATCACAATACTACAATAATTTATTTTACTTAACGTCAAACCATGGAGTTAAAAGTACTTTCTAACTCTATGCTTAAAACTTCATCGAAAATGGCAATACAATGGAATCGTCTGTTTCTCTATCTTAAATCAATGAATGTTTCATTGGTATCAGCTATATTGCAGACTTCAGAGCTAAATAATTTGAAAGAAATTCAGGAATTCTTATACAATTCATCTTACAGCTTGATGTGTTTACATTTTCCATACGTGAAAATTGGGCTTTGTTTTAGAAATAATCAAAGTTTGATGATCATTCAAACTAAAAATATTTAATTGCGTTGGCGCAGTATATATATGCAAAGAAAAAAAAAATAAAGTGATTTTAGGACAGAAGCAACACTAAATATAAATTAAAAATAACTTTAAAAATCACGATTTTGACACAAAATGGGTACCATATTTTATTTTGAAGTGGGTCACGTGATCTCTTCATATAATATGGGTGAAATTGTTATTTTAATTTTTATTTAAAAATCTATCGAACATATTTTGTTGAAATTTTTTTTATATATTTTATGGGATAATTTAAATATTTCTTAAAAATTTCGAAGCAATTTGTGAATTTTGAATGCTCTTAAAAAATGTTTGAAAACTTAGGTCCCATAAGGTTCAATGTTTCTCATTGTTTCAACCTGGGTTCAATCCAAAACTAATTGGGTGATATTATTCATTTACATTCCCATATTTTCCACTGACCGTCTGAACAACAAACTAAAATTTCATTTTAATAAAGTCATTTTTACCGCAGTTACCGTGCGAACAGACAGACAGAATGAACAAAGTCATAAACACTTTTCTACTATGTTGTGAAGTGTTAAAAACATTAGCTGACGCCGTTGTTGTTGGAGAAAATTCTCGTTCTTCGAGTTTATCTGCTTCGTACCACAAAAACTATAGCATACAAAAATATAAAATTTGGCACAATTGTAAAGAAAGGATTGGAAAATACTCTCGAGATGAACCGTCGTGTTTCGATATATATTGTAAGTTAAGAAATATTTAATGTCAGAGTCAAAGACAAATTATTTGAGCTGCGAGTTCGTGTCCTGGAAAGACAAACAATTTAAAGACCACGAACTTTTTACAGACATGTGCCTACATATTTGAATTTTTGAAGGACGCAGCTCAATTTTTAATTTCGATGCAGTTTACGAGGTATTTTACTTTTCATGCATTTCTAAAGGGAAAAATGTTCTTATGAAAGCATCTGCACGTCTATTGATTTTCTCTATCTCGCACCAAAAAAAAAAAACCTGAGGTAAGCAGCACATGACTTTCCTTATATGATGTAATGTATGTACTAATTTTACAGTAAAAACGAAATAGGTTATTCTTATAGTAGATATTTATATTATTTCCAAGATATTGAATTTTCGTCAATTAATCATCATTTTTATTGATTTAACGTTATTTTTATCCATTTGGCGAGATTTTCGTTTATTTGGCAACATTTAAAAGTCGCCAAGTTGGCGACATTTCGCCAAATTCGTCGTCAAAATCTCGTCAGGCGTTATGGGCGGAGAAATAATTTATTCTTATAGCAGATAAATGCCTATTGG
This sequence comes from Amaurobius ferox, assembly GCA_951213105.1. NCBI lineage: Eukaryota > Metazoa > Arthropoda > Arachnida > Araneae > Amaurobiidae > Amaurobius > Amaurobius ferox. The sequence goes on from OX578154.1 coordinate 29,051,513, forward strand.
AATTCAAATACAAAAGTATTACTCAAAGTATCTTTCTTCATGAATGAAACGAGCTAGATTAGCGAGAATGATGTCACCAAATTTATCGCATGATATTACATATGAAAAGTGAACATGTTACTCAATAGGAAATATTTTTTTTTTATTTTATATAATTTTTTGATAATTTTTTTCAAAAATGTGCAATATCTCGAGAAAGGTTCATGCTAGCGTTCTAAAATTTATGTTAATCGTTTTCTAATGAAAAATTACATAAGAAATGTCTATCTGCGTAACTTCATTAGAGGTTTTTATTTTTTGATGATTTTTTCAAAATTTCACTCGAAAATTTAGGGGGGGTTCGGCTCATTCGATTGCGTATAAAAACAATGAACTTCCCGTATTCACGAATTGTAATTTTTGTACCAAATTTCGTTTGAATCGGCCCATTCGTTCGTCTGTTATCGTCTCCACAGGCTCACACTGATACATACACACACACACACTTTCACACACACACACATACACTTTCACACACACATACACACACGTAACCTCAAAAATGTTCTATTCGTGATCAGGGATGCTTTAAACGTGCTCTCTCGTCGAAAACTCGACTTCGAATTTTCGACCCTGTCACAATACTTTCCTTATATATTACTGTATATAAGGAAAGTAAAAATAGCGTACAAAACATGAAATTTAGTACATTCATAGAGAAATAATATGATACCACGGTGAAATAAACCGTTTACCGTTTTAAACAATAGTTTGACTTGAAATCGAGCGCAGCGAGTAGGTGGCGAAGAGTTACGGGGTTGGCGAAAAGTAGCGAGCAGGGCCCAGAGCCCCCCTAGTTTTGTAAACTAAAACTCAACGAAATAATATAGAAATAAAAAATCGTTATGTCGAAAACTAAAAGAAGATTCGATTATAAATCTGATTACATACATTTATAAGGATTCTTGCTATTATAAAGATTCTACACATTCTTGCTTATTGCTTATAGTTATCACTTTTAGTTTTAAGATACAAACATGACAAATTTGAAAAATGTGAAATTTTCTATCTTCGTCAGCTTGACAAAAGACGATCACTCGAAAACTGTAAGAACTTTTTAAATAAATAAATATAGATTTAGAAGCTAAATTTCCCGATACATATTTTTGTTGCTTACTATTTACATTTATCTTTTTATAGTTCCAAAGATACTTCGAGTGAAAACATGAAATATGAGACATAAAACTCTTTCGGGCAGATGCTTTTTCAAGTGTTTTACAACAAAATGGACTTCTATCCAAAATCCAATTACATAAACTTGCAGGGCTTTTTAAGAGCTACAAATTCTTGTTTATTGTTCAAAGATGGCACTTTTAGTTTTAAGATATAAGCATTACATAAACTTGAAAATTGGAAAATTTTCTATATTCTTTAATTTGACAAGACAATGACTCTAAATTTCTTTAATAATAAACATGGATTTCAACACTAAATTTTCTAGTACACATTTTTATCGTTTACTATTTATATTTGCATTTCATAGTTTATTATATATTTCTAGTTAAAGTTAGAAAAATGAAAAAAAAAAAAAACGCTTGCTCGGAGAGCTACTTTAGGTTTTTTCAGAAAAAGAAGATCAAAATATTAAAATGAATTTTTAAAATTCTTAATCTAGACCTGATTTCCGATAAAGCAGAAGTTAAACATTATTTAAATTTTTAACACTTTACAACAAAGTTGAAAAGTGTTCAAATTGATCCCCCCGTGTTTCAAATTGATTCGAATATTTAGAAAATCCTCGCCATGGTACGACGCGTTGTGAGTTCTTTGTATCGAATTTTTCGCTGAGAAAGACCAGTGGTATTTCGACTCTAAATATTTTTACTCCTCGAGTGGTGACTTTTATTCTAAATATTTTATTATGATTTGTACTTCACGGAATAAAATAAATCTGATGTGGCCAGCACATGATTTTCCCTGCAGACTTATATTCACGGTCTCTTTATTTTATTTCAATTTAATTCAATTTTAATTCAATTTCCGTTCTCATTTGGTAACTGGACTTATTTTCAAAGGTGGCTTAGCGGAAACACGAAAAACCGAAAATATCTCGAGAACGGCTAGTCCTAGTGTAATGGGGGTGGGGTCTTATTCTTTTCTTCGTTGAAAATTACGTATAAAACAAGCATTTAATGGATATATTTGAGCATACGTAGTTTTTTATTTCAGATTTTGACGAATTTTGCGGGCCATTTTGCAAAAAAAGGTAGGTTATTTTTTTCCGAATTGTATTAAAATCTAGTCAGCACCAGCGTAGCCAACAAGCGACTTATCTACCGAATTTTGTAAAATTCGGTCGAATAGTTTCTCAGGTAAAGCGGATACAGGCTTTTGCGGGCTATTTTGCGAAAGAAAAAAACGGGTTCTTTTATCCCGAATCGTACCCAAAACTAATCAGGACCAGATTCGCCCACAAGTGACTTACCTACCAAATTTTATGAAATTAGGTCCATTAGTTTTTTAGTTAGAGTGGATACAAAATCTGCACAGACAGACAGACATTCAGGCAGGCACACAGACGTCACGCTAAAAATGGTTTTATCGTGTTGTAGAGGTCCCGAAACGTGTAGATCCGTCGAAAACTCGAGTTGCGATTTTCGGTATGATTCCAATACTTTCCTATACATTACCATGTATTGCAGGGAAAGTAAAAAAAAAACAAAAAAAAACCCTCAATCAAAATTTATATTACCATGCTTTTAAATTGTTTTAGAGAATTCCTTTTTCTAAAGCCAGCACTCTAATGCAATATTTATTACAAAAAGCTAGGAATCCATCTTTTCTTCTATGAAAAGCTTTAAAAGCTTTCTCCCCCACCGTAAAGCAAAAGTATCGATCGGGAAAAAATGACATCTTTTTATTGGACGATCGTTTCTCCGAAAAAAGAGATAGTTGCGCCCTCAAGTGAACATCTTTGTAAAGTCAAAATTATTTGATTTTATACTTTTATTTTAAAATACCAACGTCAGATAATATCTATGTTTTACGTTCGCAAATGCCAAATCAAATCGTCTGCCGATCTTTCTTCGACAAATAAAATGAACTAGATAATGTATATTTGGAGATTTTATTGGATGCACAATCGTTTAAAAAAAGAATGAAATGAAATATTTTAGAGAAAAATCGATTTTGGAACGGCGTTCACTCATTGGTCAGTGCTCAAATTTATGAACGCCTTTTCTTTGTTCTGCAACAAATGTCTGAACGGTTTATTGGGAGGTGGATAATCAAACCCAACTTTCGATTTTATGCGATTTCTTTATTTAATGAGTATTAATTTTACTTTCCCTGCAATACATGGTAATGTATAGGGAAAGTATTGGAATCATGTCGAAAATCGCAACTCGAGTTTTCGACGGATCTACACGTTTCGAGACCTCTAGAATACGAAAAAACTATTTTTGGCGTGATGTCTGTGTGTGTGTCTGTGTCTCTGTCTGTCTGTGTGTCTGTCTGTCTGCGTGTCTGTGTGTCTGTCTGTCTGTGCAGATTTTGTATCCACTCTCACTAAAAAAGTAATTGACCGAATTTCACAAAATTTGGAACGAAGAAAGTCACTTGTGGACGAGTCTGGTGCTGATTAGTTTTGGGTACGATTCGAGATAAAGGAACCCGCCTTTTTTGCGAAATGGCCCGCAAAAGTTTGTATCCACTCTAGCTGAAAAACTAATGAACCGAATTCCATAAAAATCGGTAGATGAGTCACTTATAGGTCACCCTGGTGCTGATTAGATTTTGGTACGATTCGGAAAAAAATAACCTGCCTTTTCTTGCAAAATGGACCGCAAAAATTGTCAAAATCTAAACTAAAAAGCTATGTATGCTCAAATATATCCATTAAATGCTTGTTTAATACGTAATTTTTAACGAAGAAAAGAATAAGACCAACCCCATTACACCAGGACTAGCGGTTCTCGAGATATATTAGTTTTTTCGTATTTTCTCTACGCCACCTTCGATAATAAGTCCAGTTATCAAATGAGAACTAAAAGTGAATTAAATGTAATTAAAATAAAGAGAACGTGACTATAAGTCTGCAGGGGAAGTCATGTGCTGCCCACATCAGATTTTTTACTTTCCCTGCAATACATGGTAATGTATAGGGAAGTAATGAATTTATACCGAAAATCACAACTCGAGTTTTCGACGGATCTACACGTTTTAATACCTCTTGAATACGAAAAAACCATTTTTAGCGTGACGTCTGTGTGCCTGCCTGAATGTCTGTCTGTCTGTGCAGATTTTGTATCCATTCTAACTAAAAAACTATTCGACCGAATTTCACAAAATTTGGTAGGTAAATCACTTGTGAGCGAGTCTGGTGCTGATTAGTTTTGGGTACGATTCGGGATAAAAGAACCCGCCTTTTTTTGCGAAATGGCCCGCAGAAGCTTGTATCCATTCTAACTGAAAAATTAATGGACCGAATTTCACAAAATTCGGTAGATAAGTCGCTTGTGGGTTACTCTGGTGCTGATTAGATTTTGGTACGATTCGGAAGAAAATAACCTGCCTTTTTTTGCAAAATGGCTCGCAAAAATCGTCAAAATCTGAACTAAAGAACTAGGTATACTCAAATATATCCAATAAATGCTCGTTTAATACGTATTTTTTAACGATGAAAAAAATAAGACCAACCCCATTACACTAGGACTAGCTGTTCTCGAGACATTTTAGTTTTTCGTATTTTCTCTACGCCACCTTTGAAAATAAGTCCGGTTACCGAATGAGAACGAAAATTGAATTAAAAGTGAAATGAATTTAATTAAAATAAAGAGAACGTGAATATAAGTCTGCAGGGAAAGTCATGTGCTGCCCACATCAGATTTTTTTATAACTTTCCATACATACACAGTATAATGTATAGAGAAAGTATTATGAGGGTCGGAAATTCGAATTCGAGTTTTCAATGGAAGAGCATTTTTCATGCATAACTGAACTTGAATGAAACGTTTCTGAGGTGATATCTGTGTGTGTTAATGTGTGTATGAATGTCTGTGTGTTAGTGTGCATGCGTGTATGAATGCGGTGTTACTTTTAAATAAATAATTATTTCATACGTAATTTATCATTTTAAAACAAATGACATACACGTTAGAATGCTAGCACAAACCGTTCAGATTTTTCCTTTTGCAGATGAGAGTTTTATTTTCAGAGATGAATCATTAATTCATACGGACAAACGTACTGTACACTTTGTAGTATATGAATAATATGCTTACAAAATGTTTTGCATTTCGAGCCTTTCAATTTTAATAAAACATTTATGGTCATCAGAAGAAACAAATTTAATCATTGTGCAAAAGATATATATAAAAGATATATCCGCTGAATCTCAACAGCAACGCTGAAAATATAAACCTGATGTGAGCAGCACACGACACTCCCTACAGAATTAACGAATTATTATAAAGGAAAAAAAAAAGAGAAAATTAATTTAAGTTTAATTGAGCGAACAATTATTTCAAATTACACTGAATTTGAAATTTTATTTCAATTTTCGTTTTCATTCGGCGACTGAACGGGTTTTCAAAGGCGACGTGACAAACACAAGAAAAACTAAAATATCTCGAGAACGGTTAGTTATGGGGAGTTATGGGGTTGGTCTTATTCTTGTCGTCGTTAGAAATTGCGTATAAAACACGCATTTAATGGATACATTTGAGCATATGTAGTCTTTCATTTTAGATTTTGACAAATTTTGAGGGTCATTTCGCAAATAAAGACAGGTCTCCCCCCCCCCCCCCCCCCGAATCATACCAAAATCTAATCAGTACGAGGGTAACCCACAAGGGACTTGTCTACCAAATATTGCAAAATTTGGCCAATTAGCTTTTTAGCTAGAGTGGATACATTCTGTTTCTGCGGGCCATTTCGCAAAAAAAGGAGGTTCTTTTTATCATTTCTGCTTACCAAAATCTAAACAGCACCAGGGTCTATAGAATTTTATGAAATGGGGACAATTAGTTATGAATTAGAATAGATACATACATTTCTCATACAGATTGACAGACACCCACACACACATACCCACACACACAGATGTCACGCTAGAAATAGTTTTTTCGTGTTCTAGAGGTCTCAAAATGTGTAAATTTATCGAAAACTCGAATTGCGATTTCAATACTTTCAATTTCAATATAAGCTCGAAACGATTCCAATACAAGCTCGAAACGATTCCAATACTTTCCCTATACATTATTATGTATTGTTGAGAAACTAAAAATATATATTTATATATCTCTACCTCAACGCTCGATGAATACATCTTGCATCTGAAATTTCAGTTCACTACTCTTAGGCCTTAATTAAAGATCGCGTTGATCGAAATTTTAATTCGTGTAAATCAAAACTTGATTGCTAATTATAACCCTGTGCTTTAAATGCAGTTTTCTAATTATTTTTTCAATAAATCAGAATTTAATATTTTGAATTTACTTTGAAATTTAGTTTATTTGTATCTGGATTTTTCACTTTCTACTTTAGCTTAAAACAATTTATCCGCATTTCATTATAAAATCGTTTCACTTTTCAAGTTACTAACACGAAATGTTGTTTCTAAAGCAGTACGTCACGTAAAAGGAATGAATTCAAACTCTCTTATCAATCATTTATCTGAGATTCCAGTAATCCTACACGAGTAGCTCTGGTGCTGCCATCTATTGGTAGAGCCGGAAAACTGGAAAATTGAAATTGACCATCGGAAAATATACATATTCATTGATTTTATTTCCCCTTCCTTTTACATATTTAACTATACTTTAGAATGGATTTCACAGTATGATATGTTTAATGTTTAATAAATTTAAATTTATTAGTAAATAAGATAAATTCAAAATTTACAATTTAAATTAAGTCGTTTAAGTTTGGGAAGGAATTGGAACTTCAGACCTCAAGCTTTACCGATTAAGTTAATCTGTCGATTGAGATAATCTGAGGAAATATTATATTCTCCTCCTCCTAATCTGAGTCTGAGGTTTCTTTTTCCACCCCTATAATGACAATTCATACATTTTTTTTATTGTTTCTCTTAGACATTTTTAAAACAGTTCAAAATATTAAAACATCGAAATAAAAACCACCTTCTTAAAATAGTTCAAAATAGCATCATCCGAAATCCAATTATATATCCTTATAGGATATTCAAAGGACTACAAATAACTTTTTATAGTTTATAGTTAACACTTGTAGTTTCCGAGATATGAGCATTATAACTATGAGTGTACAAGCTTAATAGGGCATTCAATGAACTACAAATAACTTTTTATAGTTCATAGATAACACATTTAGTTTTTGAGATACAAGCATTACAAACTTAATAGAATATTCAAAGGACTACAGATCACATTTTATAGTTCACAGCTAGTATCTTTAATTTTCGAGATATAAGCATTATAAACTAATAGGATATTCAAAGGACTACAAATCACTTTCTATAGTTCATAGCTAGATAGCACTTTTAGTTTTCGAGATATAAGCATTACAAACTTAATAGGTTATTCAAATGATTACAAATCACTTCCCATAGTTCCTAGTTAGCACTTTTTGTTTTCGAGGTATAAGTATTACAACTTTATAGAACGGAAAATTTTCAGTTTTCTTGAATTTGACAAGACGATTACTCGAAAACAATAAGAACTTTACAAAAACAAATTATTAATCTAGAAACTAGTTTTTCTACTGAATATTTTTGTCCCTTAATGTTTATATCTTTTATAATTAAGATGATATTTCGAGTGAGAATAAGCAAAGCAGGTAAAAACTCGTTCAGACAAAACGCATAGTTTTTCTTCTAAAAAAAAAGTTCAAAATATTAAAATTACTTTTATATATTCATAAACAAAACCCTATTTCCGACAAAATGAGCAAAAATTGCTTATATTTTTAACTAATTATTAGAAATATAAGTGTTCAAAGTGTTGACAGTTTTCGTAACGCTCTGATTTCAGCTAGAAATACCAACAACCACAAATGTTATTCACATCCAAATTATGTAACTTTTATAAACTTGTAATTTAGGTTGTTATTCTATGTATATTTTATCACCTTTTCTGTGATATACGATATGAAAGTGCTCAATCAGATTATTTTATTATGTTTGTTTCAAAAACGACAAATTTTTAAGGCATTTTGAAAATGTTTATGAATTTTGGTTTTATCCAGAGTAGGAAAAAAAATACTGATGGCATGACAGGGTGTAATTTAGATCTTTGACAGAGGCGTGTGCGTTAATGTTTAAGTGATGAATAACGTTTTCTATTAAGTCATGTATAAAACATTGATTAAGAAACACTTTCCAACTGAAATGCAATTTTATTTAAACATCTCTAAAATGCGATACATTCAGCGCTCATATATTTAAATTGTCACAGTACTACAATAATTTATTTTATATTTGGAAACTTAAAACTTCATAGAAAAAAATGAACTTTATTCAAATGACGCCATCGAAATATAAATCGTCTGGCTTTCTATGTAAAAGCAGTGAATGCTTCATTCATATCACTTTTATTCCAGACTCCAGGGGTAAATAATTTTGCGTGAAAAAAATTCATCAATTTTTATATAACTCATCTTACAATAGCTTGATTTGGTTGCATTCTGCATACATTAAGATTAGTCTCTTGTGGAAATAATCAAAGTTTAGTGATTAACATAAAAAATATTGTAATTGTGTAGGCACAGAATTTAGATACACAGATAATATGCGAATATAAAGCGGTTTTAGGACGGACTCAACTCTAAATTTAAATATAAGCGTTCCTTAAAAATCACGATTATCACTAAGCGAAAAAAAGAATGGATGCCATATTTTATTTTGCAGGGAGTCACGTGATCTTTTCATATATTATGGGTGTAATTATTATTTCAATTTTTATTTAAAAAACTAATTAACATATTCTGATGAAGTTTTTTTTATACATTTTACGTGATCATTTGAATATTTCCTAAAATTTTCAAAGCAATTTGTGAATTTTAACTTCGCTTTAAAAAATGTTTGAAAAAGTAGGACCCGTAGAGTTCAATGTATTCATTTCTTCAACTCGGGTTCAATCCAAAACTATTTAGGTGATATTACTCATTTATATTCCCATACGTCCCACAGACCGTCTGAACAACATACTAAAATTTCATTTCGATAAAGTCATTTTCACGGCAGTTATCGTGCTAGCGGATAGACAGAATGAACAAAGTCATAAACACGTTGCAACTATGCTTGAAAATGTTAATAAAACTAAGAAATACATATAAAGTATACATAGACAATGACAATACATAAGGACATGCATTGGCGATATACATAGACATCTAGTAATAAAACTACCCAGACTCCAATATTGTTAATTAAATTGTTTAGTACAAAAAGTATTTAATAATAAAAAAAATAGTAAAAAGTAATATATAAAATAAATAAAAAATAAAATATATGGTAAAATAATAAAATATTCAAAATAGAGAGCAAAACCAAACCATAGAGATACATATACTAGAAGAACAGTGTAGATGTTAGCTTTAAGTAACATTGATCAAATAATATTAAATGCATGAGTAACGCATAATAAACTAGGAGTTTGAGTGATACTGTCAGAAATACTCTTAACAATAAAAATCTGATGTGGGCAGCACACGATTTCCCTTATATAATGCAATGAATTTACTACTTTTACAATAAAAAAAATAGAATATTTTTATAGTAGATATTTATATTCTTTCCAAGATATTGAACTTTCTTCAATGAGTCGTCATTTTCATTGATTTAGCGTTATGTTTTCCATTTGGAGAGATTTTCGTTAATTAAGCAACACTTAAAAAAGTCGCCAAGATGGCGACATTCCACCAAATTCGTCGCCAAAATCTCGCAAAGCGTTATGGACAGAGAAATAAGTTATTCTTACACAGATAAATGACTATTGGCGTTCAAATACAAAGTATTACTCAAAGCATATTTTTTCATGAATGGAAAGAGCTAGATCCACGAGAATGATGTCGCCAAATTTATCGCATGGTATTACATATGAAAAGTGAACATGTTTCTCAATAGGAAATATTTCTTTTTATGTTATATGGTTTTTTGATAATTTTTTTGAAAATTGTGCAATATCTCGAGAAGGGTTCATGTTAGCGTTCTAAAATTTATGTCAAACATTTTCTAATGAAAAATTACATAAGAAATATCTATTTCCGTGACTTTATTAGAGGTTTTTATTTTTCGACGATTATTTCAAAATTTCACTCGAAAATTTAGAGGGTTCTGAACATTTGATTGCGTATAACAACAATAGGCTTCCAGTGTTACGGATTGTAATATTTGTACCAAATTTCGTTCCATTCGTTCGTCAGTTATAGTCTCCACAGATTCACTGACACACACACACACACACACATATCACTTAAATGTTTGATTCGTGATCAGGGATGCTTGAAACGTGCTCTCCCGTCGAAAATTGAAATTTTCGACCCCGTCACAATACTTTCCTTATACATTATGTATATAAGGAAAGTAAAAAAGCTGATGTGGGCAGCATGTGACTTTTCCTGCACACTCATATTCACGTTCTCTTTTATAATTCATGAAATTAAGTTTAATTGTACAAAATAACACACACACACACACACAAATTAAGTATAATTGTACAAAATAACACACACACACACAAATTAAGTTTAATTGTACAAAATAACACACAAACACATACAAATTAAGTTTAATTGTACAAAATAACACACACACACACACACAAATTAAGTTTAATTGTATAAAATAACACACACACACACAAATTAAGTTTAATTGTACAAAATAACACACACACACACACACAAATTAAGTTTAATTGTAAAAATAACAGGCATAATTATTTTAAAGGACACTGAATATGCACTTTTAATTAAATTATCGTTTTCATTGGATAACTAGGCGTATAGTCAAAGGCTGCTTATTAAAATTGTTAAAAACTAAGATATCTCGAGAACGGGTAATCCTAAAGTAATAAAATTAATCTTATTCTTTTTATCGTCAAAGATTACATATAAAACAAGCATTTAATTGACACATTAGAGCATACGTAATTTTTCATTTCAGATGTTGACTATTTTTGCGTGTTATTTCGTAAACAAGGTAGGCTGAAATCTAATCAGTATCTGGGTAATCTACATGTGATTTATCTATCAAATTTTGTGGATCAAGTAGTTTATTAAGGAAGTGTGGCATCTCAGTGTTTATCGAATGGGGATTGCACTCGAATGACCCGAGTTCGATTCTCGCATCTGACCAAACTGCGGCCGTGTTCACCTGGAGTACGGGCACATTAAATATGTGGGACCGTAAGTCCTTCCGAGAAGTTGGTGATAGGGGAAGGAGGGTATAGTCCCTGTGGATGTCTCCTCCACAGGGTTTCGGAATGAAATGGATGGCACTTCCCGGCCGTGCAAACAGATAGCTTATACCTTCGGGTAAGTTGGACAATCTGGATTGAAGAAGGTGGAGAAGTTTATTAGCTAGAATGGATACAAGCGTTTTTTGTGGGCTATTTCGCTAATAACAGCAGGTTCTTTTGCTGACTCTCTGTGTGTGTGAGAGAGAGAGAGTGAGAGAGAGAGTGAGAGAGAGAGTGAGAGAGAGAGTGAGAGAGAGAGTGAGAGAGAGAGTGAGAGAGTGAGAGAGAGTGAGAGAGAGAGGGTGAGAGAGTGAGAGAGAGTGAGAGAGAGTGAGAGAGAGAGTGAGAGAGAGTGAGAGAGAGATGTGTAGATTCGTTGAAAACTCGAACTGTGTATTTCGACATGAAAAGTTGTGTATTTCGACATTTCAATACTTTCCTTATACATTACCATGTATTGCAGGGAAAGTTATACAATTTTCAATTCTGTTAATAAAAGTTTATTTTCACAAATATTAAAACCATATACGCTCATTTTTACTTTCTTTATATACATAGTATAATGTACATAAGGACGGTATTGTGACAGGGTCGAAAATTCGAATTTGAGTTCTTGACGGAAGATTACGTTTCAAGCATCCCTGATCACGAATCGAACATTTTAGAGGTGATATCTGTGTGTGTGTGTGTGTGTGTGTGTGTGTGTGAGTGAGACTGTGGAGACAATATCTCGCGCACGAATGGAGCGATTCGAATGAAATTTATTACAAAAATTACAATCCGTGAATACTGGAAGCCTATTGTTTTTAAACACAATCCAATGTTCAGAACCCCGCTAAAATTTCGAGTGAAATTTTGAGAAAATCATCAAAAATCGAATCCTTTAATAAAGTTACGCAAATAGACATTTCTTATGTAATTTTTTCCTGAAAAACAATGAACATAAACTTTATAACGCTATCATAAACCGTTCTCGAAATATTACTCATTTTTCAAATAAATTTATCAAAAAATCCAATAAATTAAAAAAAATATTAACTGCTGAGAAACATGTTTACTTTTTATATGTAATATCATGCGATAAATTTGGTGATATCATTTTCGTGGATCTAGCTCGTTCCATTCATGAGAAAATATACTTTGAGTAATGCTTTTGTATTTGAACGCCAATAGTCATTTTTCTGCTATAAGAATAACTTATTGCTCCGTCCATAACGCTTGGCGAGATTTTGGCGACCAATTTGGCGGAATGTCACCAACTTGGTGATTTTTTTTAATGTTGCCAAATTCGAAAATCTCGCCAAATGGATAAAAATGACGCTAAATCAATGAAAATGACGACTAACTGACGAAAAAACAATATCTTGGAAAATATATGAGCATCAATTATAAGAATAACTTATTTGTTTTGCTGTAAAAATAGTAAATTCATTGCATCATATAAGGAAAGTCATGTGCTGCCCACATCATTTTTTTAAGAAAGTTTAGAAATATTTTGGTGTGAAGACAAGAGAAAACACAATGATCAACGTTCCTGTAAGGATGAACCAATCATCTTGAAAATTAATACTAATCAAGATTACTAACAGATAAATCTATCTCCAAAATTTGTCAATTGAAGTATGTGTTGAAAAATTACAGCTCATATAAACGAGACAGACTGTTGAGCTGAAAAGTGATAAGTCCATATATCATATAAATAAATGCGAATATGACATCAGCTTTCCCAACAAAAATGTTTCACCAAGAAGTCTTCCACACTCTGTACAACAGATTCAAAATATTCAAACCATGGTGTTAGAAAGAAGGAGATAAAACTCCTGTGGATGAAACCATGTAGTTACCTCCATGGTAAGGAGTTAAAGCTTCATATTAAGAAAACACCAATATCGTTTGAGACAATCATTCAAATGGCGCTGGGATAAGTTATGTAGCCCAGCATTGTATGCTTTTCTATGGAGAAAGGCCCAAAAGATTTATTTAAACGACCAATTTTATAAAAATAAATTATGAGGGCAATGCAAAGTAGAACTAAAAAAAATTAAAGAATATTCCTACGTATTCAAAATTATTTTTATCTTTAAATTTATTTTTATTTCCATATGTTCTGTATTCTATCCTAAAACTATGAAAAATCTAATGTGGGTAGCATATGACTTTCCTTATGTAATGAAATGAATTTACTACTTTTACAGTAAAATAAAATAGATTATTTTTATAGTAGTTATTTATATTCTTTCCAAGATATTGAATTTTCGTCAATGAATCGTCATTTTCCATATCGTCATCATCAATGAGTCGTTATTGATTTAGCGTCATTTTTATCCATTTGGTGAGTTTTTCGCTAATCTAGCAACATTTAAAAAAGTCGCCAAGTTGGCGACATTCCACCAAATTCGACGCCAAAATTTCGCCAAGCGTTATGGACGAAGAAATAAGTTATTCTTATAGCAGATAAATGATTATTGGCGTTCAAATACAAAAGTATTACTCAAAGTATATTTTTTCATGAATGGAACGAGCTAGATCCACGCGAATGATGTCACCAAATTTATCTCATGGTATTACATATGAAAAGTGAACATGTTTCTCAATAGGAAATATTTTTTTTAATTTTATATAACTTTTTGATAATTTTTTTGAAAAATGTACAATATTTCGAAAACGGTTCATATTAACGTTCTAAAAATCATGTCAATCGTTTTCTAATGAAAAATTACGTAAGAAATATCTATTTGCGTAATTTTATTAGCGGTTTTGATTTTTTGACGATTTTTTCAAAATTTCACTCGAAAATTTAGGGGGGTTCTGAACATTCGATTGCGTATGAAAACAATAGACTTCCAGTGTTTATGGATTATGATTTTTGTACCAAATTTCGTTTGTATCGGTCCATTTGTTCGTCAGTTATTGTCTCCACAGTCTCACCGACACACACAGAGAGACATCACTTCAAATATGTTTGATTCGTGATCAGGGATGCTTGAAACGTGCTCTCCCGTCGAAGCCTCTAATTCGAATTTTCGACCCCGTCACAATACTTTCCTTATACATTATGTGTATAAGGAAAGTAATTATGAGCGCAATGCAAAGTAGAACTGAAAAATTAAAGAATATTCCTACGTATTTAAAATTATTTTATCTTTCAATTTATTTTTAATTTCCATATATTCTGTATTGTATCCTAAAACTATAAAAAATACTGGTTAATTATACTTATAATAAGAGAACCTTTAATTTAAAAATAATTAAAAATACATATACTAAATACTAAGTCTTCCTGTTGTGTCAGCTAACAAGAGCAGCTACTAACATTAGTAACAACTAGATATAATTCTCAAAGCATTATGGCATTTTTAAACTTTTCATCCATAGGAGTTTTATCTCTTTCTTTCTAACCCCATGGATGAAACGTTCGAAAATGCCATAATGTTTTGAGAATTATATCTAGGTGGCGATAGTTGATACAACAGACAAGCGTAGTATTTATATGTATTTTTGACCATTTTTAAATTAAGGGTTCCCTAATTATGAGTATAATTTGCCAGTATTGTATCCAAGTTGCAAGATAGAGTGAAAAATATAGAGAAATAAAAATAAATCGAAAGGTAAAATAATTTTGAATACTTAGGAATATTCTTCATTGTTTCAGTTCTACTTTGCGTTGCGCTAATAATTTATTTTTACAAAATGAACAATTTAAATAAATATTTTAGGCCTTTCGCCATAGAAATGCAGGGCTACTTATCTTATTCCAGAACCACCTGAATTATTATTTCAAACGATATTTTCGTTTTCTTAATATGAAGTTTTAGATCCTTATTTTTACCTCCATGATGAAAAATGTTATATCAAAAGAATCGATTATTTCGTATCGAATATTATTCGGAATCGTCTAGTTGTAAGTTCTCCCTGCTGAGCATTTTCCAGGCATACGCAATGGTACCAGTTGAATAGATCACGTAATGAAGTCACGTGATTATCAGAAAGATTAAATAGAGAACATTATCACACCAAAGAATCTATATCAGCTGGTGAGATAGCCAACCATAAAAGATAATATGTCCCCTGGCATTCACTTCAGAGTTAAAGTTGTAGTAGAAGGTGAAGATATCTTTAGCAATACAAAAATGGATGCTCAAAATATTTGTTTAAAAAAATCTTGTGTGGGCAGCATATGACTTTCCCTACAAATTCAAATTTATTTTCTTATCACTTTCCTTTACATACATAATGTATAAGGAATGTATTGTGACGGGGTCGAAAATTCGAATTCCGAGTTTTCGATGGGAGAGCACGTTTCAAGCATCCCTGATCACGAATCGAACATTTTTGAAGTGATGTCTGTGTGTGTGGAAATATGTGTGTGTGTCAGTGAGCCTGTGGAGACGATATCTCACGAACGAATGAAGCGATTCGAATGAAATTTGGTACAAAAATCGCAATCCGTGAATACTGGAAGCTTATTGTTTTTAAACGTAATTGAATGTTTAGAAACCCCCTAAATTTTCGAGTGAAAGTTTGAAAAAATCATCAAAAAATCAAAACCTTTAATAAAGTTACGCAAATAGACATTTCTTATGTAATTCTTTCTTAAAAAACGATTGACATAAACTTTAGAACTCTAGTATAAACCGTTATCGAAATGTTGTTCATTTTTCAAATAAATTTATCAAAAAATCCCATAAATTAAAAGAAAATATTAACTGTTGAGAAACATGTTTACTTTTCAGATGTAATATCATGCAGTAAATTTGGTGATATCATTTTCATGGATCTAGCTTGTTCCATTCACGAGAAAAGATACTTTGAGTAATACTTTTGTATTTGAACGCCAACAGTCATTTATCTGCTATAAGAATTACTTATCTCTCCGTCCATATCGCTTGACGAGATGTTGGCGACGGATTTGGCGGAATGTCGCCAACCTGGCGACTTTTTTATATGTTGCCAAATTAATGAAAATCTCGCCAAATTGATAAAAATGACGCTAAATCAATGAAAATGACGACTAATCGTCGAAAATTCAATATCTTGGAAAGAATACTTAAGTATCTACTATAAGAAAAACCTAATTTTTTACTGTAAAAGTAGTAAATTCATTGCATTATATAAGAAAATTCATGTGTTGCCCCCATCAGATTTTTTTTTTATTTCATGATGCAATTGAGTTTAAATGCAGAAAATAACAGGGATATCTGGTATTATATCCAATTTGCAGTTTTAATATATGTTCGTGTCATTTGGCGACTTAATGCACTTTCAGGTTTCCAAATCTTTAAATTTCCAAAAAACTAAAATATCCCGAGAACGGTTCATTCTAGAGTCATGGGATTAGTCTTATTCGCTGTGCTGTCAAAAATTAAATGAAAAACATGTACTTAATAAATATAGTTAAGCAATTTCAGTCATTTATTTCATATTTTCACGATCACTGCGGAGACTTTGTAAAAATAGGTCGGTTAAGGTTTTCAGAATCGTGTCAAAATCTAATAAGTAGAACCCTCAAGGGACGTAACTACAAAATTTTAAGAAATTTCATTAAATTGATTTTTCACTACAGTATGGTAACTGGAATACCTAGGCACTGTAACTACAGTGTAAATGTCCTTCAAGTAACTTATCTACAAAATTCTATAAAATGTGGTCCATTATTTTCTCAGCTAGAGTGGATACATAATATTTTTGCGAGCTATTTAAAAAAAAAAAAGTTCTTTTTTTCCGAATCATACCAAAATCTAATCACTAACAGGGTAACTACAAGTTACTTACCTGTAATTTTATGACTTTGGGTCCATTAGTTTCTGATTTAAATTGTATACATAGACTGCACAGAGAAAGACAAACGGACACAAACACACAGACACAAGCATACACACACACACACACAAACACACTCACAGACCCAAACACACACACGCACAAACACAAACACACACACAAGCACACACACAGACACAAGCACACACACACACGCACAAACACAAACACACACACAAGCACACACACAGACACAAGCACACACACACACACACAAACACACTCACAGACACAAACACACACACAGACACAAGCACACACACACTCATAGACGCAAACACACTCACAGACACAAACACACTCACAGACGTCACGCTAAAAATAGTTTTTCCGTGTTCCAGCGCGACCGAAACGTGTAGATTCGTTGAAAATTGGAGTTGCGATTTTTAGCACTATTCCAATACTTTCCTATATATTGCAGGGAAAGAAAAATGATACATAAAATCCACCGCACAATGCTTTTAACGTTGAATTACATACACAATTGTCGCTGTTCCGGATGAGAACATGCCAAACTATTTCAAAATAGCCAATTAACTTGTATTTCGCGCAACTCTAAATTGGCAATTATTAATATTGATAGCATCACAATAGGCCATACAGTTCATCTCTTAACATATTTTAATAATTAATTCATCAATTTGGTGACATTTTCGTTAATTTAACGTTGTTTTTACAATTTTGACAATATTTTTGTAAAAATTGAATACTACATATCAAAAATGAACATATTTCGCAATACTTAATACATTTTTTGATTTTATGCGATTTTTTGATAAAATATATTTGAAATACATGCAATATTTCAAAAACGGTTCATGTTAGAGTGCTAAAGCTTGAGCCATTTATTTTCTAATGAAAAATTACATAAGATATTTTCCTTTACATAACATTATTGATAGTTCTGATTTTTTAATGATTTTTTTTAAATTTCATTTGAAAATTTTGGAGCCTTCCCAACATTTGATTACGTTTAAAATCAATAGGATTCCAGTACTCGCTGATTGCAATACTTGTTCCAAATTCCGTTTGTCACACTACACACACACACACTTCTACACATACACACACATCTACACATACACATACACACACACACACACACACACACACACATCCACATCCACACACACATCCACACACACACACACACACATCCACACACACACACTCATCCACATCCACACACACACACACACACACACATCCACATCCACATACACACACACATACACACTTATATATGAATATATATGCACACCATCTCAAAAACGTTCGATTCGAATTCAGGGATGCTTGAAACATGTTTTTCCATCGAAAACTCAAATGCCAATTTTCAACCCCCTCATAATACATTCCCTATACAATATACTATATATATAGGGAAGGAAAAAATCTGATGTGGGCAGCATTAAAATTTATATAAAAACTGATAAATTTACTGCTTATAAATTTAGAATATAATATTTATTTTCACTTACTTGCAACCACATTCATTATCCCCACAACAAGAATCATGCTGCCAGTACAGTAATCAGCATGAGTTCGGTTTCGCGCAGAATAGCCGATAACTGAACTGACAGTAAGAAAACTTGCTAGTCGCAATTTTATGAAACCCTGTGGTGACCGGTGAAGTCGAGTAAAGGACATGACTTTCCCTGCAGACTCAAATTCATTTTGTTTTCCTTTCTTTCATAATCATAACATGCTTCAAAAAGAAATAAGATTTACTGCAAGAGGAAGGTATGACCAAACTCAGTCACAGAATCCCCCTAGGCATCGTTTATAAAACTATACATTTTTATTTTTATTCGCGTCAGTCGCTATATACGTTCGTCAAATTGCGGTAATTAACCAGCAACGTTTTATTTACAAACGATTAATATATAGACGAACTTACAGAACATTAACTTACAGAAGAACTTACAGAATATTAACTTACAGAAGAACTTAGAGACAGACTTAGTTGGTTGAGTGCCCCCTTATGAAATATTTTTAAATTTACTGGAACAGTCAACAGTAAATAAAGGTTTGAAATAAATATAAATTGTTATGTAACAGAACATTTGTTATGTTGTGTATAAGAAAGTCAATTTTATTCTTCTGCAATGTCTAAATGTTCGACTTTGTGGAGGGTGGGTTAGATCGTATTCACATCTTTGGTATTTTTGCGGGAGGGGTAGGGAATGAAAATTTTTTGTACTAACTTTGCAATGATCTACAACTTTGTAATTGACTTATTCCCCTATATCTAACCGGAAGCGAGATAGTTCTCGTGCACCTTTTAAAGGTGGGTCAGCTCCTAAAGTTGTCTCACCGTGTTGCTTCTTTAACTTTTTGCTCACGGATGGGACAGCTTCATTCTCTAACGAAGGACCTCTCAAAAAGACAGGTATTTGACATACTCTATCTCAAACAATTCGATCCCCCTTTGCAGACATTGGCGTCCATCGACGCCAATGCCTTTCAAAGGCGAAGTTGCAGAAATTCAAAAAACAAAAACCAGCATTTAATTGATACAATGGAGTACACATTGGAGCATTGGAGCACTTGATACATTAGAGCTGTTTTATTTTAGGCCAGTTTACAAGCAAAAAGTTAGGTTATTTTTTCCGAATCGTATCAGAATACCATCAGCATCAAATTATCTCACAGGCGATTTATCCACCAAATTTTGTTAAATTTGGTCAATTAGTATTTAAACGACAGTGGATACATACTTTTCGCAAAAAATGACAGGTTCTTTTATTCTGAATCGTATCAAAATCCATTCAGAACCAAGGTAGTCCACAAGCCACTTATCTACCAAATTTTATGAAATTTGATCCATTAGATTTTCAGCTAGAGTATCACTACATTGCACAGATAGACAAACAGACACACATATAGACAGACACACGGACAAATAGACTTAAACATACACAAAGGTCAAGCAGAAATAGTTTTTTCGGGTTCTAGAGTCTTATTCTTTTTATTATCAAAAATTACGTATAAAACAAGTATTTAATTAATACATTTGAGTATACGTAGTCTTTTACTTTAGAATTTGACGATTTTTTCGGTCCATTTCGTAAAAAAAAGGCAGGTTATTTTTTCCCGAATCATACAGAAATCTAATCAGCACCAAGATAACCCACGTCTAAAGTAAATACCGAATAGTAACATGGCGTACCTCATTGTATTCGAAACTCCTCCTGCATTGGCACGGCAGCATTTTCTTCACACATAGTTCAATACACACTGATGTTGCACAAACTCTTAAATGCACATCACATCTGACCGTTGT